>VMDO01006117.1:0-103782 GCA_007922755.1 Pedetes capensis | reverse complement strand
CCAAGTAGCAGTTTTCCAAATCTGTTGGCATAAACATGTTAACACCTCCAGTGCTGCATCTGTTTGTTGAAACATCTCTATTGGTATCCCATCAATTCCTGGAGCTTTGTGTTTCGCCAGTTCTTTCAAGGCAGCTTCCACTTCATCCTTCAACACCATTGGTTCCTCTTCATATGCAACCTCTTAGAATGGTTGGTCAACTACCAATTCTTTCTTGTATAATGACTCTGTGTATTCTTCCCATCTTCTTTTGATGTTTCCTGCATCATTTAATATTTTCCCTGTAGAATCTTTTACTACTGCCACTCGAGGCTTGAATTTTTTCTTCACTTCCTTAAGCTTGAGAAACACAGAGGGTGTTCTTCTCATAGCAACCCTCATATGGTTTTCAATGGCTGATTGTTTTGGGATTGCCTCGGGAGTGGATTGCCACATCCTTCTTCCATTTTTGTGGTGCTGGAAATTGAACTTGGGACCTCAGAGACTGCAGAGCGGTGCTCTACAAACAGAGCTAAATCCCAGCCCCAAGTATCGCGTTAGGCTCTTGTAACTGGTAGGTCCAACAAAGAAAACAGAAACCACTTTACATATTTAAAACAGAGGGAATTTAATTACACAGGTGATGGTAAAGTTGAGGAACTAACCAGAAATAGTGAAGCAATCCAGAGTTTAAGCAATAGTGAGAAGCAAATACAGTCTCTAGGGCTGGCCTGGCAAAGAGAAGAAATGGTGTTTTCAGAGTCTGGGGAGCAGAATGGTTTGTTCTACTGGAACTAAAACCATAGGGGAGAGTCTGCTATTGCTGGAGATGTTGCCTGGGTAGGGATGAATAAAGTAGTGGAAAAGTATTCAGATTTTTCCTTCTTCCTGTCTTCTAGTTTCCCACCAATGCCACCCATTGGTCTATCCTTGCTGGAAGTCAGCTGGCATTGGAGGTGTGTTGGAGGCCAATTCTGTCTGTTAGGTAACAGAACAGGGAAAGAGAGAAGAACAGATCTAATATCAAAAAAGTCACAGAACAGCCTTCTACTGCCTAGAACCATCTTACGCCCTCAAGTTAAGCACTATTGATTCAGTTTGAAACATGAGGCACCAGAAGTCCAAAGGAGCTGATTTATTACCAAGACACATAACATGTGGTTGATGGAATTGGACTTGAGGCCAGGCTTGCTTGGGACCAAGGTCATAGTTTTTCTACATCACGGGCTTCTTCTCTGTCCTTTTTCTCGTCATCATCCAAGGTACCTTCAGTGCCCATGTGGATCACCCTCCCCATGCCTTTGCCTTGCCGTTGCTTGGCTGCCTCATCAGCAATGACTTTTATTTACTCTTCTTCAGTCACCAGGATCACCATATTGCTTAACTTCATTAAATTCTTTGCAAATGATATTCCTGGAGCTGGCTGTGTTGACAGCCAATCCCAATGTGCTGGCTGTGTTGACAGCTACCAAAGTCTATGGCCATAGTCTGGACCTAGTTATATTTGAATTCTTGGCCCTTGAAGCTTAGGTTCTAAGAGCTCCTTTGCTCCTCTCCTTCCCTCTTGTCTCCCTTTCTCATTGGCTGGCCTTTTTGTACCTCATTCTTACCAAATTAGTATTTGTGTGCTTATTCTCCATCAACCAGCCCTTCCTGGATTTCCTTCTCTCCAACCCTAATCTATGCATCATGGTCATGCACTAGTCCTGTGACTTTCTATCTACCCCTTGCCCCTGGATGGACCCAACTACTCAGATGTAGTTTGAAAATTTCTTTTCCTTCATAGTAGCTACTTCTAATCTCATGATCTCCCCTTGGACTTTTTTTTTTTTTTTTTTGCACAAGGGCCTATTGCCCATGTTCAGATGAGCTCAGTTCTGGGCTAATGTTAATTTGGGGTACAAGTGGAATACACAGGGATCAGGTGGAACTATAAGGGTGAAAAGACAGGGTAGAGTACTGTATTAGTTACTTTTTCATTACTGTGACCAAAATGCCTGACAGAAGCAACTTAAGGGAGGAAAGCTTTGTTTTGGCTCACAGTTTCGGAGGGTCAGCCCATCATGGTGGAGAAGGCATCACAAAATAGCTCAGCCCATGGTGGCAAGAGCACACGGTAGAGGCTTTTCACATACTGGTGGACCAGGAAGCAGAGAGATTACTGGAACTGGAGGCCAGATATCACCTTCAAAGACCTGCTGTGATCTACAGTAGTCAGACCCCACCTTCTAAAGTTTCCTCAGCCACTAGCTGGGGACCAAGGTTTCAAACATGAGCCTATGGAGGACATGTTAGATCCAAACCATAATAAGCCAAAAGATTTGAGGTGTCCTCATAGAGGTGGGTGCCTGCAGCCATAGCCCTGTGGCATCCGATCCTGTCAGATCTCCCAAGCTAAGCAGGGTCGGGCCTGGTTAGTACCTGGATGGGAGACTGCCTGGGAAGACCAGAAGCTGTAGGCTTGGGAGAAGGACCTGGCAACCCCCTCCCCCCAAAAATCAATCTGCCATTGAAAATCCTATGCACAGCAGAGAAGCACTGACAATAGTGCTTCCCCTGTTGTACAGAGGGTTGCTATGAGTCGGATACCGACTCGACGGCACCTAACAACAACAACATAGAGGTGGTGAAGGCAGCATGATTTTCTGAGGGGAGACACCAGAGATACAGATAGGAAGACTGAGACCTAAAGTTGACCATTTTCTTCTAGTGCATGTGATACCCTTTTTGAATTTTCCAATTTCCAAAAAATTTTTGACTCAGTGGCTATATAAGGGTTAACACTCTTTCCATCCTATGGCTCTGCCATTAATTACTCCAGTGGCTGCAGACATTGCACAGAGCTGGAGCCTGGTTGTTCCAGCTTCAGAGTGGGTTTATTGCCAGCCATGCATTATGAACGGCTAATTGTGAGCCCCTTGCACCTGCTGGTTCCCCTTGTGGCTGGGACTCAGGAAGCAGGGAGGGAAGAGTTTTTAATGAGCTTGTTGCTCATTATAATAAAGCAATGAAGACACTGGCAAAGGAGCTGGTGGTCCAGGTGTGGTGTCAGAGAAGGCTGGTTGGCATTTCTGGGAACATGACTTCACAGTTTTATCATCTGCATCTTTCCCTGACTCATGCTGTGAATTCCGATGATAAAAGAGCTCTCACCCTGAGGGACATGCAGTCCTGTGAGCTCAACCAAGCAAAGCCTCTTGGATGGAGGAGTTGCTGAGCTGGCACTGGGTCCTGCCTGGGAAGAGTTGGGGCACTGGGCATGCAGGGACATTAGCCCCAGAGTGGAGGAGACTGACCTGGCTGGGCCCCAGGTTACCTAGGTTTCATAGAGATGGCGGAGGGATAGAGGAGAAGCCAGTGGGAGGGCAGAGAATGCTGGCCTTCTACACACTGAAGAGCTTTAGGTGAGGTCCTCACTCTGGCCCAGGTGCAGAGCAGGGTTGGGGCAGGCAAGCAAGGCAGCCATGGGGAGAATTTAAGGTGGTACTCACAGGCTTGTGCAAGTTCAGGAGCAGTATCGAGAGTGAGCACCATCTTCAAATTTGTGCCCAGAATACCTCACCCCAGTGCAGGCTCTGCACAGCTGGTGGTTGTCCCAGAAGGGCCAGATGAGGACTTGCCCTTGGTACCTTCCCTGAGGCAAGTCACTGGACATCTCTCTTCTATCTTTGTTCTCCAAGGGCTGACATGGGGGCCCTTCCAGAAGCCCTTAGTTCACTTGGGAAAGGACAATGGTGACAATGAACATTGACTGGGTGGTGTACTAGTAACCGTCCTCATTTAGTTGACCAAACACATATAGAAAGGAGGTCCGAGAAGCTGTTTTGAGTGGGGTGAAGAGGGTAGGTTCTTGGATGAAAGCTTTGCATTTGAGTCCCAGCTTCACCTTTTACTGGCACCTTAGGCTAGGTGCTCAGGACTGCAGCAGCTCGATTTTCTCATCTGCAAGTAGCTTCCATTCCCTGAATATATCAATTTGTATTCACCTGGAAAGTTCTTCTAGATCTTTGCGTGATGCTTTCTTCTTACAACTCAAGCCTAACGTCAAATATCACTTCTTTAAAGAAAGGTTGGTTTCCCAGGCAACCCTATCTAAAGGAGTCCCTTCCCTCTCTGTCTTAATGTTGTTACACTAACTATTGACTTCATAGCCATTATCACTCTCTGCGCTTCCATAAAAGCAGGAATCTTGCCTACTTGTTCACTGCTGTAACCAAGGTTCCTGGAATAGGTAATAGCTGAGAGAAAACAGTAATGATTTAAAAGTGGCCCTTAACTCACCATATCATAGGGAAGATTAAGGAGACAAATCCATGAAGAGAGACGGGCACGTACTACCTCATCACCTGTGAGGTCTGTGGAGGGCAAGTGACCTGTCCACATTCACCAGGTAGCAAGTGGCAGCCCATTGCCCCAACCCCCAAGTCCACACTGCTGCTTTCTATGTGATGCTGCTCCCCAGGTGCTTTCCTGCTAGGTAGGGAAAAAAATGCTAACCTGAAAACTAAAATTTCTCTGGAAAAGAAGGTGTTCTGAGTCCAGGAGATAAGGGACCTGTGTGTGTTTGACCATCCTGCAAGTGTGTAGTTAGAATGATCAAGTTGTTAGAAATAAGAGAGATAGTAAAACTATTTAACAGTGGGACTGTAATAGACTAATAATTGTGCCCAAAGGTAGTCCAGGTTCTAATCCTCAGAACCTGTGAATGTCACCTTTATGGAAAAAGAGTCTCTGCAGATTTGATGAAGTTAAGAATTTTGAGGTGAGGTGACAATTCTGGATCATGTCAGTGGGCCTAAGTCCAAGAAAAAGTGTGCCTATAAGAGAGAGGCAGAGGGAGATTTGAGACAGAGAGAGGAGGAGAGGTGATGTGAAGATGGAAGCAGAGGAAAGTCAGGCACTGATAAGGACTATTTGATAGCAGGTCAGGGAAGGACTCCCCGAGGAGGTAACACTTGATCAGAGACTTGAATGCAAGGAGAGAATGAGTCATACAAATATCTATGGGAAAAAACCTTTTTTGAGCAAAGGAAGTGGCATGTGCAAAGGTCCTGAGGCAGGAGTGTGCCTGGTGGATTTTAGGGAAGTATAGTTGTCAGAGAGAAGAGAGTTGGAAAATCAAGTCAAATGTGTGGCTTGAGGCCAGAGAATGTGGGGCCCTGCAGACCATAGTAAAGTCTGATTTCATTCTAAGTATGATGGGAAACCACTGGGCAAATTTGAAGTAGGAGAGTGATGTGCTATACTTTATATTTTAAAAAGATCATTCTGGATGAGCACAGTGGTATATGCCTGTAATCCCAGTGACACAGGAGGCAGAGGCAGGAGGGTCATGAGTTCAAGGTCAGAGGCAGCCTGTATAACTTAGCAATACACTGACTTGAAATAAAAAATGTAAAAGGCTTGGGGTGCAGCTCAGTGGTAGAACACTTGCAAAAGTAGGCATGAGGCCCTTAATACAACCCCTGAGTACTGCAAAAACAAACAAACAAAAGGATATTCTGTCTGCTGCTTAGAGAGTAGTCTAGAGAGAAGCAGGGGAAGACAGGCAACTCAGTGAGGAGAATTTTGCAGGCACAGACTGGGAGTGGCATCTTGGCCCAGGGGTTGGGGAGAGGGTGGTCAGATGGGGCCAGTGACAGGAAATGGTTCAATGGAAGAGGCTGGGGAGGAATTAGATGTGGGGAACAAGAGAAACAGAGGATAATTCCACAGCATTTGTCTTCAATAAATGAATGACAGTTTCTCCACTGGGATGCAAACGTGGGCTGCAGGACAGATTTGGAGGGAGGGACCAGTTTGGCTTGCTAAAGGGCAGCAGGGTAAGGATGGAGTAAATAGGAATGTATCTACCAGAGACGGTTACAATTTCATAGTGCTCTCCTTCATTTACTCCAGCATCCCTGAACCTTTTTGGCACCAGGGACCGGTTTCCTGGAAGAATTTTTCACAAAGAGGGTGAGAAATGGTGCTGATCTGACAGTATGTGGCAGTAATCAAGCAGTAATTCAAGCAATGGGGAGAGACTGTAAATACACATGAAGCTTCGCTCACTCACCTGCTGCTCTCATCCTGCTGTGTGGCCACAGGTTGGTACTGGTCCATTGGGTTAAGGACCCTTGATTTAACCTTTTCTCTTGAGTGGTGTAGAGCCCTCAGACTGCTAGGGCTTGATTGGCAATTCCCCAGACCACATGGGATCATCAGGGTTCATGGTTGGAAAGATGATGTTCTGGACTGGGATCCAGCTTTGTTTCTGGCCACTGGGAATTCACTCTCCAGAGGAGACTACTGTCTCTTTACAATAACATGATTTTCCCCAAGAGGAGGAGTTGTTGTTGTTAGGTGCCGTCGAGTCGGTATCTGACTCATAGTGATTCTCATAAGGTTTTCATTGGCTGACTGTTTCGGGATTGCTTTGGGGGTGGATTGCCAGGCCCTTCTCCCATTTTTGGGATGCTGGGAATTGAACTCGGGACCTCAGAGACTGCAGTGCAGCGCTCTACCAACTGAGCTAAATCCCAGCCCCAAGAGGAGAGATCCTATTTATTGTAAGAAGGAAGAATGAATGCAATATGTGGATAAAACAGAGAAGACAAAGAGAATGTCTTGGAGATGTTAATGTCCTTGGGTTTTTTTTTATTTTTTATCTTTTTTTTTATTAAGGTACTACTTCATTCTGGTCCTTGGATTCCATGGGATACTTCAGAATTCTTAAGGTAAATTCCTTTTGACTCATCCTAGATCAGCCTGGAGTTCTATCCTCTGCAATGGCAGAGAGTCTAACCAATGAAACAGATTTATCTGAAGACACAAAACACAATGAACTCCCAGAGTGCCTAGTCCGCAACAATTTTGGGATGCATAGAATGCAGTGTATGCAGAGATGGTTGGGGAACAAGTGAACAGGTAAATGAATACAGACAAACAGAGTGGGAGGAAGAATTTCCATCATAGTATTCCATTAGTCTCCTATCCAGTAGCATCCTTGGGACCTTGAGTCTCTCATCATTCTATTTTCTTGGAAAAAGTGGTGACACATATTCTTGGCAGCCATTAAGGTCTCATGCTACTGCTATCCCTTGGTGGCTTCAGTCAATAGTCCCTGAATCCCTGCCTGTGTGACTGAAGCTCTTCTTAAACTGAGAACTATTTTGGAGGCTTGTCCTTCTATGATCAGGCCATTCAGCTAGGAATAACCCTTTCTGTACAGGGCTTAAAATGTACACCAAAATCTGCTCAAATCAGAATTGGTCTCTTTCTAATCTGGGACATGGATCATCCAGAATGGTTGGAAGTTTGGGACTTCAATCCAAAACCCAACGATCCAATCCTCTATTGTAGTGTTCTCCATATATACAGGACTCTTGAGTGACTTGCTCTGGTAGCCCAGAATACTCAAAGTGGATTTGTAGAATAGATCCTTGTTCATTCTCCTTGCCATAATAACCAACCAGTATATTTAACACGTGGGATTTACAGCAAAATCAAAATCAAAACAAAGATCCCAAAGCTAGACAAAAACTTGGTCCTTACTGGGAGAGAATATAGCACTTGAAAAATCACACTCTTAAGTCATGATAGATTGTTCTCTACATATGACTATATGCTGTTTCAATAATTGGTAATCATTCTTCACTAAAAAGCCATGAATGGAACCATCATTCTGCATTAAGGCCAGCAGGGAATGAACCATGGAGAGGGGAACTGGTATGTATTGCCAAAATGTCTCAGTAAAGTGGATATCCTGGGTTCCCGCTGCCTTTCTCCACATATCTTCTGCTTAGAGATTTCTTTCTTCCTTTTTTACCTTTCAGTACTGAAGTTTGAACCCAGGGCCTTGCCCTTGCCAGGCACGTGCTCTACAATTGAGCTGCACCCACAGCTCCTTTCTTACTTTTTACTTTGAGACAGGGTCTTGTTAGGTTGCACAGGCTGCCTCTGGCCTCAAACTTGGAATCCTCCTGCTTCGGCCTACTGAGTTGCTGAGATTACAGAAGTGTGCTGTGACATCTGGCTCTGGGTATAGATTTCTTTGTTTGAAACCTGTGGTGGGGATGGATATAGAATATTACTAATCCTTTTAATGATGTTGGTGATGATGGTTATAGTAACAATCATTTGAAAGATTACTATGTGCTGGTGATTTTAGGTGTGTTGACTAATGGAACCATCATGACAACCCGGCTATTATGATCCCTGCTCCATGAGGAGACCAGGGTAAAGAGCAGGTTAGCAAATTGTCCCAAGGTCACACTGACAAGTAAGATAGCAAGTGGTGTGAAGCTGGGTGGTCAGATTCCAGACTCCTGACTCTCCTCAGATGACTTTTTGATGGTCTTGGTTTCTTGGATCACAGAGGCTGGCCTGTGACCAATATTTATCACTTAAGTCCTGAAGCCTTAGATGTTCTAGATCTGAAGCTACTCTGAGTCTATGACACAGAGTTGTGTTTTAGGTGATGAGATTATTCAAAGGCGAGGCATCTCTTTATATCTGGCTCATGATTTCATTACAGGAGGCCAAGCAGGTATGAACAGAGTTGAATCCCAGATGGGTGTAGTAGGATGCTTTTGTACAGGACATACTGGCTGATGGGGAGCCTGGTACATTCTGGGAATGGCTGGAAGAGGGAGGGCCACAGGAAGGAGTGATACGCAGCAGACTTGAAACTGATTGAATGCCACACTGAGGCATCTTTAGTTTGCTCTGTTGGCATTCAGGAGCTATGGGGGGCTTTAGAACTAGCATCATCAGATACTTCTCAAGTTCACCTCTTGGGGTACTGGGCCTTGTGGACAAGGCACGGGCACGGCTGGGGTGCCTAGGTGGGCTGCTTCCTCTCTTTGCACCGTAAGGTTCTGTCCTAGGTTGGGTGATCCATGGAAGGCTATCTGCTTCTTCACCCTTCCCTTTGCCTTTGGGACCTTGCTGGTCTGGGAGAGGCAGTTGTGCCTGCCACCCATCCTCTGTGGGTTCTCTGAGTGCAGGATGGCGGCTGAGGACAGGGTTGGAATCCCTGCTATTGCCTGCCTGCTGGGTTCCAGGCCCCTCACACAAGTGATTTCCTTCTGTCCTTGTCACAGCTCTGCATGGTTGCAATTGTCCTTCCCAGTGTGGAAAATGAAGCGCAGACAAACCTCGAGGTCTCATTGCTTGTAAGTGGCAGGGTCCCCACTTCGTCAGCATCTGCTGATTCTCAGTTTAGCGCTCTTTGCTGCACACCAGAGTTGCTGTGTTGGCTTCCCCACGGGGCTGCAGGGGAAGGGAGGCTGTGCATCCAACGCTGGGCAGACTGAGTGGGTGGGCAGCCCAGCTGACCCTTTGGTGATGGCAGACAGGGCCCTTTGGCTGGCCAGCAGCTCCCCTCCTGTCTTGAGACTGTCTCCTGCACAGATTAATTGCCAAATGACTGAGGTGTGCTGTTCCTGCTTCTCCCTGTTCCGGCCCGTGTGGGAGTGGTGGGGAGCGGGCAGCCATGCTGATCAGGAGCCTGCGCTGGCACAGCTGGCAGCCTGTGCGGTGCCCTCATCGGAAAGCGATCCATCAGCCGGCAGCAGGCCTGCCATCAGGGCCCAGCTGCCGAGCCGGCACCTCTGGGCCTCCTCCAGCATAACGGGATCCCCGCTCAGAGCGCCAGGGCTGGGCCTGCTGTCTGTCTCTTGCAGGATATTCAGAGGGGTGGTAGAAGCCCTTCCTCACTCAGCCCTTCACTCCAGGGGGGCCTTGGAGAAAACTCCAGACTGAGACACAGATCCTCCCAAGGGGGAAGGTGTACCTTTGAACATAGCCCCTGTTTTCCCACTGTAAGCATCCAGGAGGAACAAGAACCCCCAAGACACAGCCCTCTTCAGCTTCCCTAACAGTCACTTCACAGGGACTGGAGTATCCCCCACATTCTCAGTAGAGATGAGACTAACAGGACCTGGCAAGGCTGGGCTGTGGCCCAGCCAGACCAGTGTGTGACTTTGTATGGAAGGAGAGATGCAGGGGTGGGGTGACCTGTCGACATCCTAAGGGCTCTTTGTGCCCTGCTCTGGGGGCTAGTGTCTCTCCAGGTCTAGGTGGGCTTAACTTGAACTTCTGGGTTGTAGGCTGTGGTTCTCTGATGTGGTTATGTGACAGAATTGCTCTATAAAATGTGAATTTCTGGGCTCCAGGGCCAGAGTTTCTGATTCATTAGGCCTAGAGTTGTTGCTGTTGTTGTTAGGTTCCCTCGAGTTGGATCTGAATCATGGCAACTCTATGTACAACAGAACAAAAGCTACCTGACACTGTGCCGTACTCAGCACTATGTCACTGCTTCTCTGCTATTTACAGGGTTTTTAGTAGCTGATTGTTTTGAGATTGTATCAGGAGTGAGCTGCCAGGTCCTTCTCCCATTTTTGCAGTGTGAGATATCAAACCCAGGGCCAGGTCCCCCAATCACTTTCAAAAGCATGCCCTCAATGTCTGAAAGACCTCCCACTAGGTCTGTATATCTCCCAATACTACCATATCTGGGATCAAGCTTTTTACACATGGGCCTTAGGGCACATTCAACTTCCAAATTATAGCATTCCTCCTGTTGCAGTTCACAACTGGGTGAGGATAAAAGACTTCTCCCAGAGGTAGAATTATTTTCTGGATTTTGCCCTTTTCACATTTTATCAGTGCCAGGAGATAGCCTGATGGCGGATCCCAGCTGGTTGACCTTCCTAGAGACTCTAGCTGCTCACGCCACTTTCTGAAGGCAGGACCCTTACTTTCACTGTTCCTTCTCATTCCATCTCCTGGGGTTTCATCACTTTGTCCAGAGCTATCGATGAGCATCCGGCTGTCTTGTAATGGCAAAAGTCTCTGAGAGTGAGGTAATGATATATGTCTCCTGGGGCTTGAATTCACTTGAGGATGGACAGATTCACCTGGGAGCTTCAAGGTGAGTCCCAATTATCAACATAACCATAGCTGCCAGAAAGCCTTCCATCTCCCACTTCCCAACAGTTACCTTCTGCAATCCTTGTCTGCAGAACTATGCATGGGCCCATGTTCAAGTTTAGCTTTTGTCCTGAGAATTCCCAAGGGAACTTAGTTACTCATTTTCTGTGTGCTAATAAGTGGCATTCTGCATTTAGGGAAAAAGCCCTGACTCCCTCTAGAGCAAAGATAAGTAGGTGCTTTAGCAGAAAAGACAGTAACATATCTTTTCTTATAGTATTCTTTGTATGTATGTGTAATTCTAAATCTCTGTTGCTTCCCATGCTTCCTTATGGCACCCATCAGGACTGAAATAATAGCTAACTTTTAGTCCTCCAAATCAGCTGCAATTGGCTGCAATTTTGGGTGACCTTAGCAGATGAGTACTAGCCTCTGATTCTTTTCCTTGGCCTTCCTAAGGGTAGAGGCTGCCAGAGGCAGGTACCCATAATGGAAAGGTCAGATACATCGTATAGATTGCCCCAGGTAGCACTGAATGATTTTGTTAAAACAATGCAATTCTTATATAAGATATGGGTGGTTAAATCCATTGTTTTTGCTTTTGTAATGCTTTAAAGAGGTATGGAGTAGAAGGAAGAGGTAATATTCTGAGACTTGAACCCAATCCCCTACTACTGAAAAGCTAGAGTAGAGAAGATTGTTTTGAATGTTGGCCCTAAGTGAATGCCTGAATATGCTCCAGCCTTGCCCCTCCTGCAGTCTTGGGGCTGGTACCCCCACCGTCCTTTTCTGTGAATCTTACCAGTTTCTCTTTGCACTGATGCATAATGTCAAATGAGGGGCCCCCAGCAAGTTGCCTGCTGCTTGCTGCCAGGCACTCCTGATGACTTCAGCTAATTTCTGAGTCTGGAAACATTGTTGACAGTGTGATTTCTGAAACGTGAAAGGCGTTATCTCGTTGTGCCATCTGCAGCATGTCTGTCTGAGTTGGGGCTTCCGCTGCCACTCTGCCCCCTCGCAGCAATTCTCACTGCTCCGTCATCATCTCCCACAGCTAATTGCTCCCAACTGACAAGGAGGCCTTTTGCATTTAGAAACACAGGGAAATGGAACTTTCTTGCTGCACTATGCCTTTTGGAGTGGCAATCTGATCTTTTGGTTGGGGAGAGGCGGCCATGGGATCTGGCTTCAGCACTGGGTCAGGGACAGCTCCCAGGGAAGAAGGACCCAGGCATAGTGGAGACTAGGGTGATTTCAAGTTACAGAAAGACTGGTACTCAATGGAATGGCAGGAAGGTAGTGAATTGGGATGTAGTGAATTTTCTGTCACTTGTTGTTGTTGTTAGGTGTCATCAAGTCGATATCCGACTCATAGCAACCCTACATACAGCAGGTGAAACAGTATTGTTAGTGCATCTCTGCTATTCATGGGATTTTCAATGGCTGATTGTATTTTGGGAGTGGATTGCGGGGTCCTTTTCCCACGCCTACACCACCTGGTGTCCCCAGGCGGTCTCCCATTCAAGTACTACCAGGCCCAACCCTGCTTAACTTCCAAGATCTGATGGGATTGGATGCCACAGAGGTATGGCTATAGGCTTTCTGTCACTAGAAGTGGGCAAATGGAGATATTTTTTCCTGCTTGGAAAGCTATAAATGAAGCCAAACTTTGAACATGTGACCTCTTCCTGCTCAGGGAATATCCTGGAACCAGTTATATTGGGGGGAATGTAAAGTAGGGGAGGATAATCAAAGGTCCAGTCTAGTACAGTCGTTATCTATTGCTGTGTAACAAATCACCATGACACTTCAATGACTTAAAACAACAATAATTACTTATTTAACTGCATGGATTTTGTTGGTCATTAATTCAGACAGAGAACAGCAGGGGGACCTTGTTTCTGCTCTAAGATATCTGAGGCCTTTGCTTGAGAACTTGAAGCTAAAATCATTTAAAGGTTTGCCAGGGGCTGAGGATCCACTTCTGAGGTAGCTCATGCATCTGACTGGCAAATTGATGCTGGAAGCTAGTGGGAGGCTTCAGTTCCTCTCCAGAGGGTTGCTTAACTCCTCATAGTTTAATGAATGGTTTTCCTGGAGTGAGTAATGCACATAAGAAGCCAGAATGTTGCTTGTGACTTGCTCTTGGAACTTATCCACTGTCACTTCTATAGTATTGTCTTAGGCACAGAGTCAGCCTGATTCAGTATGAGGGAACTACACAAGGGTGTGAATACCAGGAGTCAAGGACACTTAGAGACATCTTGGAAGCTGGTTATTATAGCTGTATAATCAGATAATGATGCAAGACATCCATCTTCTACTGGTTGAGAAAGTGAAGACAAGTGCTGAACTTGACTATATTTGGGCAGCAGGAAGATGGCAGAGAACATTAAGCCAACAAAACTCAAGTTTCTATGGGGCTCATTCTTCTATCTCTTTGTTCACTCTCCCATGTGATCCTCTCCCCGGCACCTATCCCAGGCTTCCACATTTTTGCTTCCAGGACTGAACCTTTCCTTGAGCTTCAGATTCATATTTTCAACTCACTCCAGCTACTCTGGCCTCCTGTCAGCTTCTTGAATGCATTATGCTCTTTCATATTTCACCACATGCTGTCCCCTCTGCTAGAAATGCTGTCCCTAATCTTCCTTCTCCATCCTATTGCTAGTTGACCCATGTTTATCATGGAGGTCTTGGCTCAAATATCACTTTTTTCACAGTCTTCGACTTTGTCTGTGGCAGATTGTATTTTTCAAAGATGGCCACGTTAATATATCTCTCATATAGCATGCTTTTTATTTTTACTTAATTTAATTTTATTTTTTTCAGACAGGTCCTCTCTATATAATTCAGGCTGGCTTCAAGCTCATTATGCATCCTAGGCTATCCTCAAACTGGCGATCTTCATGCCTCTGCCTCTTGAGTTCTGAGATTAAAACTATATATCATCACACTTGGCTCTACATGCTTTTTTAATGGTGGGATATTAACATTGTTCCATCAGGAGATGGGTTTGTGTTCTTTTATCTAGAACTTGTGTGCAGCAGCCTCAATCAGATACTGTGTGACTTGTAATGCTAGCTCACAAAAGGAAGTATGGAAGCTGCCTGGAGTGAACCCTCTCCTCTTTATCTCTCCACTTGTCCATGATACTTACCACCATTTCGTGAGGAAGCCCAACTAACCCATGCAGAGGAACAACTTGGAGAGGAATTCAGGCCCCTAGTTAAAAGCTACTATTGCCCATCAAACATGTGAGTGAATGAGGTATCAGATTATTCCATCCCCCTAGACTTTGAGTGTCTCAGCTGAGGTCCCAGATATCATGGAGCAGAAATAAGTAGTTCCTATAGTATACATCTTTGGAGTTCTTAACTGAAAGAAACTGACAGGTAATGAATGATTACGGGTGCCTTGTGCCACTGAATTTTGGAGGTATCTGTTATGCAAGCCCAGTTACTGATGTACCCCCGGACTCTATTGGGTTTTCTTATAATGTGTCGTAATAGTTTCCAGCATGTTTCCTTCAAGGTATTCTTCAAAAGTTTGTTATTATATATTTGTGTTTTCAGTTAATTTCCATCTTTTCCATTGTACAACTTATGAGGACAATCCCATAATAATTTTGCTCATCAGCACCCTGCCAGAGTCTGGCATATAATATGTGCTCAGTAAATGTTTTAAATGGGCTGGAGTTTAGATCAGTTGGTAGAGAGCTTACTCTGTGTACTCTAAGGCCCTAGGTTCAATCCTAGCACCACAAAATGGGAGAAGGACCTGGCAGCTCACTCCTGAAATAATCCCCAAACAATTAGCCATTGAAAACTCTATGAATAGCAGAGAAGCACTGACATAGTGCCAGGCATGGCAGGCACTGTGTCTAGAGTGTTTTGTTCTATTGTATATAGGGCCACTATGAAGTGGACCTGACTTGATGTCACTTAACAACAACAAGAAGACATTTATGAATATTTCCCTCAAATGCTCCTCAGACACTACGATTTCTGCACATATAAGTTCAGGTCATCATCTTTATCTCTTGACTTTGTCCTCTGGAATCTTGGTGAAGAATCTTTCACCTCTTCAGATACTCAAGCTACAAGCTTGGAAATCATTTTGGTCTTTTCCCATCTTCCTTCCCACTTCCACAGAAGAATCTAAGTTCTGTCCATTCTACCTCTCAATACTTTCCAATCCCACCCCTAACCTCCATCCCCAACCTTGGTTCATACCTTTATTGTTTCTTCCCCAATAAACTTCTGACCAGTTCATTTTCTTCCAAGTCATTATCCAAATTGGGAAGTTGTCCTTTCCATACTGCACGACTGAGCCTGTCACTCTTTGGAAGCAAATCATTCACTGGCTGTTCATTGATACCCAGTCCTCATTGTTGTTGTTGTTAGGTGCCATCGAGTCGGTATGTGACTCATAGCAACCCTACGTACAACAGGTGAAACACTATTGTCAGTGCTTCTCTGCTGTTCATAGGGTTTTCAATGGTGGACTGATTTTTGGGAGTTTGTTGCTGGGTCCATCTCCCAAGCCTCCAGTACATGGTGTTCTCAGGTGGTCTCCCATCCAAGAACTAACTAGGCCTAACCCTGCTTAGCTTCCAAGATCTGACAGGATTGGATGCCACAGGGCTACAGCTACAGTCAAATCCTCATTAACTCCCTAAATTATTTGTAGAGATGGTTGAGATTTAAATTACACAAAATTCCTTGCTGAAGTGTACTGTTCCTCAATGATCTGTCTTGGGTTTACCTCTTTCCCTTCATCTCTCACTACTTTCACCCTCCAGAACATGTGCTGTAACCATATCAAGACCTTAGTTACCCCAACTCGCCTATATTAATTTGGTTGCAAATAATAGAATCCCACTTGAGCAAACTTAGGTAATAAGAAGAGGTCCTTGGCTCCCAGAATCTTAGGAAGTTGTTGTAGGTAGGGCAGGTGAAAGAGTTTTTAGGAACAAATAGACCAAGGACTCAAACAGCATATCTGTTTCTCCACCTATTTCCATGTGTTAGCTTCATTCTTTCCCTCTGCAGAAGATATTTCTCGGTGCCATTTATCTACTGTTGCATAGCAAACTACCCTCAAATGTAAGTGGCATAAACAACAATTGTTTATTATCTGGCATGGTTCTGAGGGCTACCTTGGCATAGCTGGTTTGTTCATTCTTAGGCTTTTATATGGTTTCAGTTCAGGTTATGGCAGTTGTAGTTGAAGTCATCTTCTTCACTCACATATCTGACACTCAGGCTGGCAGATGGTATAGCTGATGTTTCTCCAATATCTGTGTTTACCACACTGAAGAGTCTCCATGTGGTCTTTCCAGTATAGCAATTCTAGGATAGCCAGAATTTTTACACGGTGGCTCAGGGCTCCAAAGGCTAGTGTCTCAACTGAAAGCAGTTAAAAGTATGTTGTCTTTTCTAACAGAAACTTGGAATCCATTTCTCTCAGTCTATTCACCAAGTTAGTCAAAAAGGAATGCCCAGGTTTAAGAACAAAGGCCACAGATGCATGGGAGGAACACCATGTTTGAAAATCATCATGCTTTGCCACTGAAAACCCTGACCTGTGACAGTTCTTGAGTCAGTCATCTGATAGTTTCAGCTACTACTTGCTCTCAAATTAAAATCCCCAGGTGGCAATCTCTGGGTTCAATGTACTCTCAGTAAGGGAGTGGAGTTCTCTAGAAACATGGTGATTCCCTTAGGTGGATAAGTGTCACAGGTTTTGGGATGGGGGTGGTACCAGACAGACAGTACAATAAATGATTTGTACACAGTTCCAAAATCAGTACGTAGCACTTCCACACACTTGCTCACTCTGGGACTTCTTCCCTGAGCATGTATCATCGGTCTCTCCAGCCTCTTGACTTTGTCTTTCAACTCTCATCTCAGGATCACCTACTCCAGGAAGTCTTCTCATTCTTGACTGCCAAGGCTGATGTCAGTATTTCTTCCTTTCATCCTCAAATGTCTCTTTACTTATTTTCCTTCTGGCACTAATTATACTAGATCATAATTGACACTCCCTTATTTCATTTCTCTCCCTCAACAAATTTTGAGTCTCTTTAGAGCAAAACCTGTATTCCCCCTGTGTGTAGTTCAGGGTGGACATTTTGTAGGTGCTCAATCATTGCTCTGATAATGAGTGAATTAATCTGAGTCTTGAGGAGGCTGCCCCCCAAATGAACTGCTCTGTCCTCTGGTGTGAACAGATGGCCTAGCTTCTGTGTGCTGGGGCAGAAAGAGGCCAGCTCCCTCCATAGATGCCAGAGTGGAGCATGTGCAGGCTGTGTTGGGAGTTTAACCTGCTGACAGATGGAGGGCTGGCGGCCCCTGGCCCATTGGCCCTTTAGTCCATTTGAGCCTCACTGCTGCTGAAGTGCCATGAAAACATCTGGAAGAGGAGGTCATTTTAGGGAAAAGCATTCACACCAGATGTTGAACTTCATGCAGATGAAATAACCAGTCCTGGGCTGTGGTTTCTGACATCTGTTCACGTGAGGGCTCAGTGTCAGGGGGCTGTGTGAGAAGGCACCAAGAGTAGGCTTGATTGCTTGGATTAAGCCTCCCAAACCAGAGATTTAGGGGACAGGCACATATGACATTTATGGAGTACTTAACTATGTGCCAAACACTATGCTAAGCACTGTGCTTATATTTAAACTACTTTTAACCCTATGAGGCAGAAAATTCTAATATTTTTATTTTGTAGAAGAGATCAATGTTCAGAGAGATACAGGAAGTTGTCCAAAGGCTCACAGCTCATAAAGAATAGACCTGGGATTTGAACCCATGGGCTCAGCTCTACCCACTGCAGCTGATTAGAAGGGCTCAGGTTCCAAGCAAGGGATGGTGGGATGTGACTTTTCCAGATATAGGTATTGGGAGAAATTGGCTAAGACTTATGGTCTTTGTGTTTCAGGGAGACTGGGCCTGATAGACTTAACTGTGCTCCCCAAAGAAGATCTAAGCCAAAGATTTGATGCATGTTATTTTTTTTTTTAGGAGCTGACTCCAGGAACCACAGTGAGGGAGTGGGGATGTGACATCAGAAAGGGAGGGCAGACAACTAAGGACTGGAACCAGGCTCAGCTTTTCTGAGGAACTGTGTACAGCATACCTTATACTTGTCCTGCAGACAGGGAGGAAGCTGGGTGTGTATCTCCCAAGTGCCTCATGGGTTGACTGCTATTTCTGGGGGCATAATCTCCTTAGCTTTTCCAGCCTGACCTTCAGTACTCCATGTGTGCTGAACTTGCCCCTGTGGCAAAGAGAAGCACTCAGGCAAAGAGATGGAGGGGAATGAAGTAGGAATCTATTGGAAAATAAGGAAACCATTAACTGAAGCTGCAGGTGACCCTTAAGGTTGGACTAGCATAAGACTTGTTGGATTTTGGAACTGCCTGGGCAAGGGACTCATGTTTAAGTTATGTTTTTGTCTCTTTAGTTTATAGATCTTCACATAGAAAAGAACTACATTTGAATAATCAGATCTGAAGAGCCTAATCTGCACCTGAATATCACAAAGATTTCCTAGATTTCTAGGTGTCTAAGATATTGTAGCCTGCAGCCATGGCACTGTGGCATCCGATCCCCTCAGACCTTGGAAGCTAAGCAGGGTTGGGCCTCGTTAGTACTTAGATGGGAGACTTCCTGGGAACATCAGATACTGTAGGCTTGAGAGAAAGACTCGGCAACCCACTCCCAAAAATTAATCCTCCATTGAAAGCCCTATGAGTAGCAGAGAATCAGTAACAATACTGTTTTTCCTGTTGTAAGTAGGGTTACTATGAGTCGGACACCAACTCAACAGCACCTAACAACAACAACAACAACAACATATTATAATGAGATAAAACTGATTATGGGCTTCTGGAAGGACAGCATGTATTTTGTGTGTGGGAAGGGTCTCAATCAAGGTGGACTGTGGTAGCAAGCCTTCAAGATTATCCCATTTGATTTTTACCTGTTAGTATTCATTATATTTATCTCCTTGTGGGAGATTTCTTGTGTTACATTCTTTCAAATTAAATAGTTCTGTCCAATAAGAAATAGGTATTTCAGAAATGATTGAGTGTGACTTTCAAGGCAAGGTCTAAAATACATTAGAGCCGCCGTCTTGCCTTCTTTGGATCATTCGCTTAGTGGGAAGCCAGCTGTCATGTCATGAGGAGACCCAGGCAGGACTTTTGAGAAGTCCATGAGCAAGGATCTGGAAAAATCAAAGTCAGCATGAACTTTCCAGTCATGTTAGTGATGTGCTTTGGAACTGGATCTTCTCTCCTAGTGAAATCTTTGCTCCTGGCCAATATCTCAAGTGCAATCTCTTTAGAGATCTTGATCTATAGTTACCTGGCTAAGGTGCTGACAAACTCCTGACCCACAGAAAGGGTGTGAGACAAGCAATGATTTTTCTGTTTTAAACTGAAAAGTTTTAAGGCAATTTGTGACATAGCAATAGATGATTGATATTAGTACATTAGGGTAGAAAGTGGCAAAATTATACAAAGCCCTTGAAGGCTCAGAAGTTAGATACCCATTGGGATGTGGAAATCTACCTCAGATTTGTGGGAGACTAGGAATCTGTAGGAAATAAGGCCTAAAGTGGCTTTTCAAGAGGGTAAGCATTAGCTGGGTGCCATGGTGCATCCCTCAGGACTCTGGCGGAGACGGGAGAAAGGAAAAGCCTCAGGCACTTTTGCCTTCCTGGGACAAACACCTGTGTTGGTCGTCTCAGTGGTCATGAGGAGACATCTGTTGCTTCATCCGTGATCAGACGGAGGGCAGGTTCTTTCTTTTTTGATGATTGCGATGGGAGAGCGTTCTTTCCTCACCGAAGGCCCACGGGAGAGGAGCGGGAGAGCTGTTTCCTCATCAGTGGTCCGGTGGTCCTGGTGAAAAGGTGAAGTAACTCAATCCTAGTAATTCAAGTGGGGGGGGGGTTGTGGGTAGGTGGTTTGGGCAGGAGGATCATGAGTTCAAGGTCAGAGGCAGCCTGTGTAACTTAGTGAGACCCTGTCTCAAAAATAAAAAAATGGTTGGGGGTGCATCTCACTAGATGAGCACTTGCTTAGCATGAATGAGTGAGGCCCTGGGTTCAGTCCCAAACATTACAAAAGAAAGAGGGATGGGGAAGGAGGGAGGGGATCTATTTATTTAAGATTCTTTACATTAAAATGAACTTATTTTCTTTAGGTTCTCATCAGAGCAGTTATAATTGGAGTTTAGAGCAGAAAACAAGGTGCATCTTTTTCTTCATTGAGGTTTCTTTTAAATGTGAATGGAGTTTTGTATAATTGCATAAATTATTTGCATTTTCTATAGGTTTGCTATGAGTTGGACCTGACTCAATGGCACCTAACAACAACACAAACAACATATTAAAAAAATTTTTTTTTTGTTTATAACCTAAGCCCAATAAACTGGTTCCTCAGTAATTAGACCAAATTGTCAGGCAGGGGAAATAGTGCACATTTTATAAGAGTTGTTTTCCATGGAAAGCAGATTCAAATAGTCTAGCTCTGCTTTTACAGTATTCATTCAGTTCTCCTATGGAGCTGTCCCAGTCAGTGGAATGTCTTCTTCAAGTCTGGGTGGATGATAGTTCACTGTTCACCCAGAGGGAGATTCTCAGTGGGGTCTCTCTGGTGGAATCTTATCTTATCCAATGGTTTTATTTTTAGAACATTAGCAATAATTATGATAATTCACATTTATTAACTATTGGCCATATACCAGGCATTATATAGATTATCTTTTAATCCTTACAATAGTCCAATTTTATGTAACAGAAAACTTGAGGCCTGAAGGGGTTCCTAGCTATCTTGCAAAAAGTCAAAAATATATACATCTGGAGTTCAAAAGAAATGTCATGGCTAGAGATACTGGCTAGGGGTGCTGTGCACAAAACTAATAAATATTGATTGTGATCAAAATTGGATATATTATGGACAGAGGAGAGCAGATGACCATAGCTTGGTGTGGGAGATGATCTACATTTAGGGAAATGGAGGTAGAATGGAGAATGGATCTTAGAAAAATGTGGTCAAGGAAGCCGGGCACAGTGGTGCATGCCTGTAATCCCAGGGGCTCGGGAGGCGGAGGCAGGAGGATCGCAAGTTTGGGACCAGAGGCAGTGTGCGTAATTTAACTAGACCCTGTCTCAAAAAGTAAAAAAATGAGCTGAGGGTATGGCTCAGTGGCCCAGCACTTGCAAAACATGTAAGGGCAAGGCCCTGGGTTCAATACCCCCAGTACCACAAAAAGAAAAAAAAAAGGAAAAAAAAAAGAAAAATGTAGTCAAGGAGAGAAAAGGGGAACCAGGGTTGTGGAGTATCATGGAAAATAAATGATATTGTTGTAGCATTATTGTTATTATTATTATTATTATTATTATTATTATTAATTATTTTATTTTTGTAGTACTATAGTCCTGGGGGTTAAACACAGAGCTTCCTGCATGTTAGGTAAATGCTCTACCACTGAGTTGCACCCCCAGCCACTTGTTAAAATTTTTAAAATTTTTAGACAGAGTCTTGCTAACTCTGTGTGCCAGATGCCCCTGGCGTTGAACTTTTGATCCTCTTTTCTTAGCCTTTCAAGTCACTGGGACTATAAGCATGTGTCATAGCACCAAGATCTTTTTTTTTTTTTTTTTTTTCTGCTTCTGAGATAGGCTCTTATTATGTATCCCAGGCTAGCTTCAAATGTATGATCCTCCTTCCTCAACATCCTCGGTCCTAGGATTGCAGGCATGTGCTATCAGGCTCCATATGATAGCTTTTTGATGTGACAATTTAGCTAAGTTGCAGTTATTTAATCACACACAAATCTAAGTGTTGTTGTGAAGGTATTTTTCAGATGTGATTAAAGTCCATAATCAGTTGACTTTTAGTAAGGGAAGTCTTTTTAGGTAATCTGGATTGGACTGATTCAACCAAGTGAATAGTTTTAAGAATAGAATTAAGAATTTTCTAGTTTTAAGAAAAGCAAATTTGCTAGTGGGCAGTAGCTTCTGTCCATACCCCAAATTTTAGCCCTCTTTTCTTTTCTTTTCTTTTCTTTTCTTTTTCCTTTCCTTCCCTTTCTTCTCCCCTCCCCATCCTTCCCCTCCCTGCAACTCCTGGTTAAATGATGCAAAAAAATTTACACCTCTGTTTGCAGAGAGAAACAACTGGGTGACTGACTTTGTTCCCCTACCATGTATGAAGAGTGTTCATCTGCCACTCTTCTGTGGGGCTTGAGCTTCCTCCTCTAACCACATGATTCTAGCTCCAGTGTCTGGTGAATTCTCAACTTCAACCACTACTCAAAATCGTGAATTTTTCCTCCATTCTTAGTCCACACAAATTTGAATATCATTACTGAGCATGATTATATAATCACTATATTCAAATATTTTAAACACTTTTTGTACCATTTCTGTGAGTTTGGAAAAGAAGGGTAGGTTGTTCTGAGACATGGAAAGTAGTCCATTAGTACTTAATTTGCACCATTCTATTTAATCTTCACAATAACCTTGCAGAGTACTCTTTATTTTCTCTTTTCAAATGAGGAAACTTCAGCTCAAAGAGATTAAATGATCTGTCTACAGTCATTCACTTAGCAAGTAGTAGTAGATTCAGGATTCAAACCCAGGAAATAGGACTCCAGAGCTCATGTGTTTAATTCCTACTCTTTAATACAGAACTTCTCAGAGCCTTTAGTATGCTGATAGGCGTTGTGAATGTCCAAGAGGGGTTATGCAGAATTTCTCAAATGATCTTACCCTATCCCTATTAAATTGCTTTTACTGGCAGGGTCCTGAAGATATACTTTGGGAAATATTATTGTAGGGATTGAGCAAGGTAAAAGTTAAGGAGAAGTCATTGAGGTGGGTTGTACAATCATTAGCTTTCAGTAGGTAAGTCTGTGGTAACAAATAGATCCTCAAATGTTAGTGCCTTACCAAACAACAAAACTTAACTTTTCTTTCTTACTACCTATTAGCAGCTCTAGTTTGGATATAGTCTTTATTTTGAAACTCAAGTAGAAGAAGTTATCCCAATGCAGGACAAGCTATTCTCATGACTAAAGGGAAGGGCAAGGGATGTGGTAGAAACTTACAATATACGTTAACTGTTACATTGGCCTGGTGTATGTCACATTTGCTCACTTACTATTGGTCAAAGCATGTAATATTGTTAAGCCTGGAGTTAATGGAATTGGAATACATTCTCTTTACAGGTAATAGAAAGATAGATAATTCCAATGATAATGTAACCTACCACAGATACTGCCACCACTTGAGAGCCTATGCAACAATAGCATAGGGGAGGAAAGTTGGAAGCTATAGTATGAGGGTTTAGGGAAAGCCTAGGAGGTGTGGAAGTTGTAAGGGACAGAAAGCATGTGGACTATGGACTTTAACTGCTTAGTATGGCCTCATGGGTCACTAACAAAGTCCATCCTCCCTAGGACATGATGATGCAGGAGTGTGAGGGTACCTGAATATTTTCTCTGATATTAGCCCCCTGACCCCATGTTGGAAATGTGTTTCTGGAGTGCTCATTCTTATTTGCATTACACATTCAGAGAATTCTCTTAATGAGTTTTTTTGAGTCTATTTATGTATCTTCATTTGTTTTCCTTTCCTCTTTCAATTGCTCTCTAATCAGCAGCTGATGATGCCCACTCTAAAACCTGAATGTGATGTCATCTTTGGTATCATTCAAGAAATAGCACTTAACAGTTGTTAAATAGGGGAATCCATTTTTAGTATGCTGTCTGCTCATCTTCTCCTTTACAAAGGTGATTAACATTTATTTTTACTTGGATGAAAGCAGTTTTCATTGATTTCTTTGCCATAGATAGATAGGAGAACACTTGGATTAGCCAGAAAGGATGAGGTTAGCCTTTTTCTTACTGCCACTGAGACAGGGCTCTCAATGCCTTCCAGGGCACAAACAATGGGAAAACAGAAATGAGAGAATGTGGTCTGCCTATGTTCAGTATAAAGGCCATTTTGTGGATCCTAGCTCTCAGAAGACTATTCCTGGACAATACCAGGAGTGTGAATTACTCCAGATCAGCTCTAACTGTGGCCTCTCAATTCTTTCAGTCTGGGATCTATGTTTCTTTCTCTCTCATGCCCTCTGTACCCCATACCCCCATATTCTTTCAAGCCACATATTTAGACATTTGCTATAGCAATATCCCACTTCAAGGCACAAAAATCTATATATTTTATTGCTGCTGTAACAAATATGTTTATTACACACTTTGTTGCTTACAGTGAAATAATTTTTTAAAATCATATAAACCTGGAAGTCAGAAGTCTGAAATGGTCAATTGGGGCTACAATCAAGGTGTTGGCAGGGTTGTATTTCACTTGGAGGCTCCAGGGCAGAATTTTTATTTTTTCCAGTTTTCAGGAATGCTGACATTCCTTGGCTCATAGCCCCTTCCATCTTCAGATCCATCCGTGAATGGCCAGTGGTGTTTCTTGTGATGTCATCTCTTTAGTTCTGATTCTTCTGTGCCCCACTTCCCCATTCAGAGGGACCTTGCCATTATATTGGCCCTCACCAGATAATCCAGGATAATCTTCTCATTTAAAGGTGAGTGATTAGCAATCTTAATTCCAATTGAGTTCTTTATTTCACACCCCCCTGTAACCTAATATATGCACGGGTTCTGAGAATTAGGACGTGAACATCTGTGGGAGGTTGTTATTCTGCTATCACCACACCCAGATCTTTTACTCTTGTCAACTGTGCACATGGAGATGATTTTTTTTTTTTGCCTTCTTGGGGTAAGGACTTAAGAGGAATATATAGTACATGACATAAACAATTACAATTTAATCTTAAAATACACTTATTCTAAAAAGTTGTTTGGCCACTGAAACAAGATGAACTTTCCCAGGCTACCTTCTTCCTCTAGTTTCCAGCCTCTCCTTGCTTGATGGATAATATTTCCATGTCTTGAGTCATCATGTCTCCCCCTTTCTAATTTTTTAAAAAATTCATAGTCTTTTTGCTCCATTATGGAGAACAATTTGTTCTGTTGAGTCTCTCTCCTATTTTGTGCTCAGTTCTGAGAATAATTTAGCCTACTGATCCTGTCTATATAAAATTCTCACATCTTAGCAATAATTTTTAGATATTGCATTATTATCTTTTTTTCATTGCTTTGGTGCCCTTTTAAAATTTGTACCTGAGTTAAGTGCTTTACTCTAGTCAAGGTTCTGGACCATTCCAAAGAATCTCTTGATATGGTAGGATTTGCCTCTTCAGAAATCAATTGATTTTGCTCTGAGTAATGTTTTCTTCTTTACCCTCTGCTTATAAGGAGAGATTGAGTTTGTGTCCAAAAGAAGTAGCCTTGGTCTCCTCCTTTTAGAGTCTCTAGGCTTGATTTTTGTAACACCTGAAGAGATGCTACTTGTGGGAAAGAGCTCTAAACATTTCCCTTGAAAGGCTTGGGAGGAAGTTGGGCATGGTGCTGCATGGCTGTAATCCCAGCAACTCAGGAGGCAGAGGCAGGAGGATAGCAAGTTCAAGGCCAGAGGCAGCAGGTGAAATTTAGTGAGGTCTTGCCTCAAGATAAAAAATAAAAAAGAGGGGCTGGAGGTGCATCTCAGTGGTAGAGCACTTGCAAAGTATGTACAAAGCCCTGGGTTTAACCCCCTGTCCCCCATACTGCCAAAAAGAAAGAAAGGAAGGAAGGAAGGAAAGAAAAGAAAGAAAGGAAAAGGAAAGAGAAAAGAAAGGAAGAAAGAAAGGCAAGCATGGGGGAAAGAGATCCAGTATGTGTTATGGTCATTCAAGGAACCTGGAGAAAAACATGCAGCCAGAAGGAGGAAGTGAAGCAACTTTCCCCAGGATCATCTGGGAGTCAGCATTTTCAAAATGTAACTTGCTAGTAAACCAGAGCCTCTTAGAAGAGAGAGAGGAGAGGGGAGAGGGGAGAGGGGAGAGGGGAGAGGGGAGATCGGAGATCAGGTCATATAAATCAACTCTAATTATGGTGAGGGTTAATTTTCTGTGTCAATTTGAACTGGCCATAGGATGCCCAGAAATCTAATAAACATTATCTCTGGAAGTGTCTGGAAGTGTCCAGAAAGGATTAGCATTTGAACTGGTGGGCTGGGTAAAGCAGATGGCCTCCCCAACATGATGGACTTCATCCACTCATGAAGGGTCTGCAAAGAAGACAAAGATGAAGAAGGTTGTATTTGCCCTCCTTCAGCTTGGCTGCTTGAGCTGGGACATCCACTGTTTCCTGTCTTTGGCACTCTTGATTCTCAGACCTCCTGTGACTGGAATCTATAACATTGGCTCTTCACTTCTCAGGGCTTTGAATGACATCACTGGCTTTCCTGGGTCTCTGGCTTGTAGAGAGTAGACTGTGGGCCTTCTCAGCCTCCATAATCATGGGAGCTAGTGATTTACAAGACCCTCCCATCTCTCTATTTCTCTGTCTCTGTCTCTCCTTATACATACACACGTGTGTGTGTGTGTGTGTGTGTATGTGTATATATATATATGTACATGTAAGTTTGTAACATGTATAAATTAGTAATGTTTTATATATATATTTGTGTGTGTATATATATGCACACACACACACACACACACACACACACACACGTATATAAGTTACTCTGATTCTCTGGAAGATCCTGGCTTATACAATAGTCCTTAGTGATAGAGATGTTTCCAGAATTGTTTTTGACTGGCAAAGCAAAAGCAAAAAGATTGTTTTGTTGCATTTGCTCAGGTAACATGCATTGGCTTTGGACAAATATTGTATTTTCCATTTGAGTGCTTGTTTTGGGGAAAGCCAACTTACTCTGTTTGAAATGGAAGAAAAATAGCATTACCTTCCTTCCTTATTCTTTTTAGTGCTGCTTCTGATCCTGTGCCAGACTCTACAATGGCGCTGAGTATATCATGGGAAGCAAGCAGAAGTGGTCCCTACCTGGGAGGGCTTGTGTTCCGTGGGGTCCACAGACATGTCAACAAATGATCACGTACATGAAATTATCTCACGCATGTGAAGAATGCAACTGGGAAGGGTATAGATGCTATGAGGAGGAGTAAAAACAGGGCTTGATTAGCGTGGGGCTGGTAGTTGGGGTAAACTGATGAGAACATTTTATGCGAGATGAAGTTTGAAAGACTAGAAACTAAGTGAAAGTGGGTGTGGGGAAGGCTCACAGGAGCAATAAGTACAAAAGGCTTCTTGGCAGGAAGGGCTTTGTTGTGTTGGTGAACCCACACCCTGACCTGATCTGACTCCAATCCTAATTCTAACCCTTGCATTGACCTTTATACCAACTCTAAACCTGACAGAAATGCTGACTGTGAGCCTGACTCTAACTCAAACCCTGACCCTGACCCATCTTCTAACCCTAACATTGACCCTGGTCCTGATCCTAGCCTTAACATTAACTTTGCTCCTATCTCTCACCCATGCAGTCTCAATAGGGGAAATATTTTTCCAAAGGGACAAAAAATGATTCCTGGTTGTGAGTAAAACATGCATACTTTTAATGTACAAATCACAAATAAATACACAGTACATAAATGGCTATGCAATATATTTGTGGTATAAAATTCATGGTATAGGCAATTGAGGGAAAAGACTGTATTGTGTGCTGATAATGAAAAAAATAAGTTGAGATGTACTGAATCCAACTAATCTAATCCTTCCCCTCACCTTTGACCATGGTGCTAACCCTAACCTTAACCTTTCCTCTGACTCATTGTGTCCAAGTGGAGAGAATAAGCAAAGCTTGGTAAAAGCTAAGGTGGGAGGGAAGCAGCAGTGGGCAGGCCATACACGTATTAGACAGTATTGGAAGAATCTTTTTTATTCTGAGTTCCATGGGGTGTCACAGATCTCTGTCTCCCCACTCTATTGAGGGAGAATAAATTGTACCAATGCTTCTAGAACTTGGCGCAGTCAAATTTCCACCATGGTTATGAAATGAATATATGAATGAATGAATACATGTTCTGTGCATGTTTAGTACAGTCATGTAAACATACAGTATGTGTATAGTCAGCCCTCCATACCCAGAAGTTCTGTGTCCTTGGATTCAACCAACCACAGATGGAAAATATATGAAAAAACTGCATTTGTATTGAATATGTACAGATTTTTTCTTGTCATTGTTGCCTAAACAATACTTTAAAACAAGCATATATATTGTTTACATTGTGTTGGCATTATAAGTAATCTAAAGATAATTGGAAGTATACAGGAGAACAGGTACTGTTTATATGCAAATATTATGCACTATAGATGAGGGAACTGAACATCCACAGATTTGGATATTCATGAGGGTCCTGGAACCAATTCCTTGCAGATACCAGTATGAGTATATACATAGATATGACCTTCCCACAAGTGGCATTTATTAACATGAAAGAATAACTGGGATTTGACCTAGGCCAACATATCCTGCAAGCAAAGCAATTAGAGTAGATTTCACCTACCAGGAACATATATCATGTAGACTTCATGAGGGACAGGCCAGTTCCTAGAGAAGCATTTATCTGTTAAAAGGAACTGACATTAGATTGAAATTGATGGAGCATCTGGTATCTATTTTGCTTACTGATAGAGTCCCTAGTAACTTTTAGAAAGGCCCAAATGTCTTACTTTGCAGGGGGACCTCAAGGACTATTAATAGGTAAATTAATAGATTAAGACAGTACTGTTGAAAGTCCCAACAAACAGGTGATACCCCTCAATTCTTCCCCATTGCATGCTTGCAATAAACGTTAGCAAGGATCAAGAAGACTTTGCAGTAACACGAGAGAATGCCCATTATCAAACACCAAGGAAGAAGCAAAGTAAGATATAGAATTGTGGTTTTTCAGATGTCTATGTAAAAATATGCCCAGGAAAAACACAGGAAGAACTGACAACAAAATGTTAATGGTGGTTATTTTAAGACAGTTGGACCATGATTAGTTTGCTAACAGGGTTGAGATTGTAGCTCAGTGGTAGAGCACTTGCCTTAGTATGTGCCAGGCTCAGGGTTCAATCCCCAACACCTCAAAAAATGAAATAAAATAAAAGCAGCTCCACTTTATTGAGAATTTGGCACAGGCTTGGTTTTCTTTACATGCAGCATGTTATATGGACTATTCTTTTCCTTTTTTTGGTATGTGTACAGCATTTTATATCTCCTCTCTTCCTCTTCCTTTTTTCCTCCTCTTCCTCCTCCTCTTCTTTCCTTTCTCTCTCCCTCTCTCTCTCCCTCTCTCTCTCTTTTCAGATAGAGCCTTGCTATGCAGCCCAGACTAATCTTGATATTGCCATTCTCCTACCCCAGTCCCCCAAGTGCTGGGATTGCAGGTGTGTGTTACCATATCCAGCTTATTTAATCTTCTTAATGAGAAGGTAGATGCACAGTGGGGAATGAAGCTGATGAAACTGGCTGATAGGTTCAATATTTTCCTCAGAGTTATACAACTGATGTAATAGAATAGGATAAAATAAATTCCAGTGGTTTAACAAAGCAAAAGTTTCTCTCAAACACATGTCACAGCCCAGTGCGGCTCAGATGGTGCTCCCTGATGGCTCTACTTGAAGGGTGATTTTGGGACCCTGGCTGCTCCCATCTTATACCTCTCCTCTCAAAGTCCCTAGGTCCAGCCTTGCATACTAGCAGAGTGTGGAGAACTCACACACATTCCTAATCAGCCTTGGACTGCATGGTGAGATTTTTACTTGCTTTCCGAGTGGTCAGAGCTTTGTCACCAGGTCCCAACACAAATACAAAGGAGTCTGGGAGTAATAGTCTGTGCACAGGAGAGGAAACAGTGGGAGTGGCACACAGCTTTGCTTTGGGTGATGACACAGAAGTGCTTGTTCTGCCCAGAAGGAGGTAAACTTCACCAGCATCCATGGAAGGGCAGGGTGTGGTGGCACATGCCTGTAATCTAAGCACTTGGGAGGTGGAGGCAGGAGAATTACAAGTCTGAGACCAGCCTGGGATACACAGCCCGACCTTGTCTCAAAACAAAACAAAACAAAAAAGTGGGCGTGGGGTGGGGGCTGCTTAAACCACAGAGAGCCTGGTGCCATCCCTAGAGTTTCTAGTTTAGTAGGTCTACAGTAGAGCCTGAGGATCTGCATTTCTAACAAGTTCCCCAGAAAATGCAGAGGCTGATGATTTGAGAATGGCACCTGGAGAACTACTGTTATGTAGAGAGTTGTTGTTGTTGTTAGGTGCTGTTGAGTTGGTATCTGACTCATAGCAACCCTCATAGGGTTTTCAATGACTGAATGTTTTTGGGGTTGCCTTGGGAGTGGCTTGCCAGGTCCTTCTCCCATTTTTGCGGTGCTGGGAATTGAACTTGGGACCTCAGAGACTGCAGCACAGTGCTCTACCAACTGAGCTAAATCCCAGCCCATTATGTAGAGAGTAGAGACTATTAATTGTTTATATTTATAAAGCTTTTTTTGTATGTGGTATTTAGTGGGTTGAACTTAGGGTCTTGCACATACTTTGCAAGTACTCTACCACTAGACTGCACCTCCAACCCCCTTTTATTTATTATTTTGAGTTAGGATCTCACTAAGTTATGCAGGCTGCTTCTGGCCTCAAACTTGTGATCCTCCTGCCTCCATCTCCCTAGTCACTGGGATTATAGGGTGCACCATCGCTCCGGGCTCATTTATAAAACTTGTATCTGTGAAATAAATATTCAGTATACACTCTTCTGGTAAAAAGTTCAGACTGTATGAAAGAATGTCCTTTCACTCCCTAGACCTGCCCCATCCCTGCCTTCATCCACCTTGTCAGATGCAGCCTGTGCTAACAGGTTCTTGTGTATTATTCCAATCATGTTCTATGGAGAGATGTATCTGTAAATACAAGTACATGTCTGTGTTAGGTATCAGTTTCACACTGTTGTAAGCTTACTATGTAATGTACTCTGTTTCGCAACTGGTTTTTTTTTTTTTTTTTCTAGTTCACTATCTTAAAAAAAATCTTTCTAAAAGATTGACGTCATGACTTTTCACACAGCACAGAATCTCTACTTTGTTATAATTTTCTAATACTTTTTGCAATTTTATTTCCTCTGTAGGAATAAAAATAGAACATTTAAAATAGTAGTAGAAATAATAGACCATTTGGAATTGTAGTAGAAAGAACAGTCACAATATTTATCAAGAGACTCTTAGGTGGCAGTGTTATGTAAATCTTTATGTATTATTTTATTTAATCTTCTTGGTAATCCTGTGGGATAGAAGTCATTATTGTAATTTACAGAGGAGAAAATTGAGACAGAGATGAATTAAGTAGCTTGGTTCTGTGTGTTATATACAGTAGGTGGTAGAGCCAGAGTTTGAGTGCAGATTTAATATCCTTCAAGGACTACACTTTCAGCCATCACTTGGTAATGTTTCTAAGTCTTTATTAAGGACTGTTCTTTATAAGACCCAGTAAAAGCCACTGAGTCACAGTCAGTGATGAAAGTAACAAGAGCCTCACATGAACAGTTGAATGATGATAAGCTAGTTTAATGACCACAGAGGACAGAGCTTCATAAAAGTACTATAAAGGAGTGACAGATTAAGAACTCCAGCCAGGAGTGGATTGGAAACTGTTTGCTCATGTCTCCAGATTTGGGATGAGTTCTGTGGAGATAAGTAGTTAGAGACCGCAGATGTCTATATGATGGTCCTAGGACATGATGCCTTAGCTCAGGCTTGTCACAGAAAGAGCTAGTCAAGTCTTTCTTATTTTGTACCCCTTTTCCTTCTAAAGGATGTTTAGATTTATGTTTCATGTTCCTGGCCCTGTGCTTGTTGTTGTGTTGTTGTTAGGTGCCATCGAGTCGGTATCCAACTCATAGCGACCCTCATAGGGTTTTCAATGGCTGATTGTTTCAGGAATGCCTTGGGAGTGGATTGCCAGGCCCTTCTTCCTTGTGGTACTGGGAATCGAACTTGGGACCTCAGAGACTGCAGCACAACGCTCTACCAACTGAGCTAAATCCCCGTGCTAGACCCTGGTAATTCTCCCTGGCTGTGATAATTATGATAGTTTTGGTTTGAAAATCATAGAAAAGTCAATTTATACTAGCTTAAAAGACAAAGTTTATTGGTTCATATAACTGATTCGTTGAGGCACAGTTATATCAAAGTGTTAATTATGCTTCTTTGTGAGTGATTTTTCTTTCTTTTTTTTTTTTTTTAGTACATCAGGCTGCCTAGGTTGAAGTGCATTTTTCAGAATTCTCTTTCCCATATGTTTCGTATTAGGGCAAACTGCAAAAGAGATTTTCAGACAAGATTTAGAGTTGTTGTGAGGTGCTGTCAAGTCGGTATCTGACTCATAGTGACCCGATATACGGCAGGCGAAACAGTATTGTTACAGCTTCTCTGCTATTCGTAGAGTTTTCAATGGCAGATTGTTTTTCTGGGAGTGGGTTGCCGGGGCCTTCTCCCAAGATTTAGAGAGTGAGTATTAAACAGCAGCCATTATTTTGGGTTATAACCTTTGGAAGCTCAGAAGGTCAGAGCAGGCACATGGAGTGGGGAAAAATGTTAGGCATCCTTTTCCACAATCACGTGATCTGTTTCTGTTTGTGAAGCTGTGTTTGGATGGCTGCGTTCAGTGGAGGTTCTAGTGTTGGAAAACCTCAAGCCTGGTGTTGAACTTGGGCCGCCAATCCAGAGTCTGTCTTTCTCTTCTGGTAAACCTTTTGAAGGCTTTTTATTTTTATTTTTATTTTATTTATTTATTTTTTTGGTACAAATGGACAGATCATCCCAATCAACTAAAAATATTTTTATAATCTTGAATCTCATTCCCAGACTTAGATTCAGGATATCAATCTCTTCCTTCCCAGGAAGATTCTTGGTGCCTTGGCAGATTGAGTTACTTCTGCTCTTTATCAAGACATTTCTGCATTCCTGGGATCACTGGGAGAAGTACTTTTAGTCAGGTGAAGTTAGTCCTTGTTAATCTTTCTTCAGGGTAAAATGTCTCCTGCCACCTAATTTGCATAAAGAAGAGTCACGTTTTTTTTTTTTTTTTTTGCAAGGGCTGTACTCCTAGCCCATTTTTTTAAATTTGTATTTTGAGACAAGGTCTCGCTAAGTCACGCAGGCTGCCTCTGGCCTCCAACTTGAGATTCTCCTGCCTCTGCCTCTTAACTCACTAGGATTAAAGGTGTGCACCACCTCGCCCAGCTCCTGAGTACTTCTTCCCAGAGCTAAGAAGGCAGATAGCTGCAGAAAGTCCTATGGAGCTCTTGTGAAATAATTAAATTTCGTACCTAGCAACCTCTGTACCTGAACTGCCTCTATAGACATCTGTATGGAATGATCTCTCATTGCTCACCTTGTCGATATTCAGGAAGTTCTACTGGATCTTGGACATAGCCTAGAGTCCATTTCACATCCACATGCCTAAGTAGAGTGAAGTCTGTACAAAAAATAGATCTCCACTGAGATCAAGTGCACTGTGGAAGAGGTGATTTTGGAAAGCTGGCCAGGATTTTGGGGATAATGGGTAGTGACAGGAAAGATGCCATAAACATAGGCACAAGGCTGAGAGCAGATAGGGTTCCAGCCCAAGGGAGGTGATTGTTCTGGGATGGGGGGCCTAAGCCCCGACTTTGTCACTGCCTGGATGACCCTGTTTTGTGCTGCCCAGTGCCAGGTAAGAAAGGAATCTGGATTGTTAAGTGAGGAGAGACTTGTTTGGCTAATGGCTTCTGAGTCAAGGAGTAGCACTTATGCCAGTGGGTTTAGGGGTGCTGAACCCCTAAATTATGACCTACCCTGAGGAATCCCCTTCTCGGAATCTCCACTCAGGGGAGGTGCCTGGCCCTTGGCTCTGTCACAAAAATGAATTTTAGGATGAGTCAGTATGAGAGTGAAGCAGTTAGAAGTTCCTTAGGTAAAGGGAAGGGATGGTACCTGCTTGAGAGTGAGCACTGGTGTCTAGAGAGGGAGACGCTGGGAGCTGGTCCAGAGAAGGAACAGAGAAGGAAGAGCAGCCTGCAGTGCTGGCAGCGTGTAGACCCTTTCTCAGCAACGACAATTACCTTCCCCACCTCGGCAGTAGATACCTTGGTTTGTCTGTGCTTTCCCTATAAAAAAGGATGTACGTGAGACACAGAAGTTGTAGTATAGAATATGTTGTTGTTGTTGTTAGATGCCATTGAGTAGTGTCTGACTCATAGCAACCCTCATGGAGTTTTCAATGGCTGACTGTTTTTGGGATTGCCTTGGGAGTTGATTGCCACGTCCTTCTCCCAGAATAGAATATAGGCTAAGTTTATTAATAATATGGATGATAAAGAGAGTACATCTTTGAGATGTGAAGGTAGGCTGTAGTAAGGGGTACTGCTGCCCAGAGCAGAGGTCGCTTTGTCTTTAAGAGTGGGGGTTGAGCCTTTAGGGGAAGGAAAGAAATGTTTTATACCTGGGGCCTATGCCCAAAAGGGGGTGAATGGATTCCTAATGTCTTCAAAGGAGTGGGGTCAGAGGTGGGCATTTCAAAAGTTTGGAAAGCCAGGCAGCTACTGGTCTTGATAAGGGAGCAGAATTGACTAAACATGGTGTGTGCCTCACATAGTCTTATCATCCTTCCTGGATGAATGTAGAAGTAAGGAGTGATTTTAGTTCTGTTTCCTTCTAGCAAGTGTGCTGTTTGTAAGGGTATTATCTATCAGGGAAGAACTGACCACCAGACCGAAGCCTTTGTCCCACATTGATATTTATATTACACGTGGCTGGGAAGCACATGGCCGGGCTGGGAGGTGGCTGGCTGCAGCACCCTATCCCCTTTCTCCTGCCTAATGCCCTCTAATACTTGGAGAGCCCTTGTCTGGCCTCATCCTAGGTAAACCAGGAGTTGTGAGTCTTGCTAAAGTCACATGTAGTCCTTGTTGTTAGATGCCATCGAGTTGGTACCCGACTCATAGAGACCCTATATACAACAGATGAAACACTATTATCATACTTCTCTGCTATTCATAGGGTTTTAAATGGTGGATTGACTTTTGGGAGTGGGTTGCTGAGTGCTTCTCCCAAGTCTACAGTACCTGGTGCTCCTGAGGGTCTCCCATCCAAGTACTAACCAGGGCCAACCCTGCTTAGCTTTTGAGATCTGATGGGATTGGATGCCACAGTGCTATGGCTGCAGGCTATGTAGTCATTAGTAGGAAGCTATTTCCTAGAACCCAAAAGGGTGAGGGGAATTTCTTAACTGCCACTGTTTTCCAAGATCCCCAGATCTATGCACCCATTCATCTGCTTTTGTGGGCTTTATTGCTACTCGCTCACACCCATGACCCACTGCTAAGGACTGGGAGCATACAAGGTTAAGGTGGGATGGAGGTAGGGTTTTTCTTTCACAGCCAGGAATGCCTGAGGGCTTGCTTCTGTGCCCTGCCCCTCCACCATGGCCCATAGACCATGACTGTCTAGTGCAGGAGCACAAAGGCCAGCTCTGGTGCCCAAAGCCAGGCAATTGAAGATGTGACTTCAAGTCCTCAGTATCAAACTAGGCTGAGTCTTCCCTTGGAATAGCACCTGCCTGGGTCTGGCTTCTTTTTTTCTATTCTGCTGCCCATACTTCTTTACTGGTTTCTTCTCAGAGTACTTCTTTAAAAAAACCTATACTCAAATCCTTGCCTCAGGCTCTGCTTCTAGGAGAGCAGAACCTAAGACAGGGAAGGTTTGGGGCAGACCACGGCCTTGAGAGCTTTATGTGGCTACAGATCCCTTTCTGCACTTGAAGCTCTCTGAGGAATTCCACAAGGGCAGGCTGATTAAAGTGGGGCTGCTGAAGTTGAGTGGGGAAGAGACCCTGCATGTCTCTCCACTACTCCTTCAATTTGAGAAGCCCTTGTGCCTCAGGGACACTGCCGCCTACCCCCATTTTGGAAGTCCATGTTGTTATTACGTGCTGTTGAGTCAGTGTCCGCCTCATTTAGGAGTGGGTTGCCGGGTCCGTCTCCCAAACCTACAGCACCTGGTGTTCCCAGTCGGTCTCCCATCCAAGGCCTGACCTTGCTTACCTTCAGAGATCTGATGGGATCAGATGCCACAGTGGTACGGCTGTAGGCTGGGAGTCCATGGGGCAGTGTAAAAGCTCTGGCTGGATGATAATGCCTTCAGCTTTGGTTCTGTGATCTTGGCACCAAGTGACAACAATCATTGCTGCAAACTTCAGGCTGAGAGTTGCCCGTGTTCTAAGTCCAGGGAGCTCCTACTGGGTTGCAGTTTCCCTGAGGGGCCTTTTATCTCACAGACTATGTCTTCCTACAAGACAAGGCTTCTGGCCAATACTTTTCTCTGAGACTCTAGGTTTGCAATGAGGGTCCTCCAGAGACTGGGACCCTACAGAGTTTCATGTTGATTTGGATTTATGCCCATGGTTTTATGCTCATGAGTTTATCTCTTGGTGGTCCATAGACAATCATCTTTGGGGCGGAACATCAGGAGCTGAGTTCCTAGGACTGAATCATCCAGGGGAAACCAAGGGGGCTCCATTCAGCTGAGTGACACATACTTTGTTCAACCAAGACACTGTGTGTGGCAGAAATGGAAGAAAGGGAGCAGTGACCAAGATGGTTTAGGCAGTAAGATAATCCAAGCAGATATGCTCAATGGATAAGCCTTCTTTTTCTTGATGATAATGGTAAACCTATTACCGCTCTCTTTAACATTCACTGAAGTCTTATTATGTGCTGGGCATTGTGCAAAAGGCATCTAGTCTTTACAGTGACCCCATACAGTTGATTCTAATTTTTTTTTGTGTGTGTGGTTTAGGGATGGAACCCAGGGTCTAGTGCATGCTTGGCAAGTGCTCTACTGCTGAGCTACATCCTGAGTCTCAGATTCTCTTTCTTTTCTTTTCTTTTCTTTCTTTCTTTCTTTTTTTTTTTTTTGCAGTACTGGGGCATTGATCCCAGGGACTCACACATGCTTTCTAAGTGCTCTCCCCTGAGCCACATTCCCCAGTCCATTTATTACTTTTTATCCTGAGACAGGGCATCTCTAAGTTACACAGGCTGCCTCCGGCCTGGACCTTGGCTTCCTCCTGCCTCTGCTCCAGAGTTTCGGGGATTAAAGGCTTGCTTCACTGCTCCCCTCCCCCAGATTCTATTCTTATTCACATTTTATAGATGAGGAAAGTGAGGCTGAACAATTTGTGCCAGGCCACATAGCTAATGGTTTACACCCAGAGACTGATTCTGGAACCCTCCGTCCTTCCTGTGGCCATGCTCTGGTGCCTCCTGTGACATACTCAGAACATGCCCTATGTCCACATATGTTTATGTATGTGTGTGCATGCACACATGTGTGTTCAGGACTGGGGATGCGGGGGACGTAGAGCGCAAGTTGGAAGGAGAGAGGAAATATGACCTCTTTGCTGCGTGCAGCTGCTGTGACTGCAGCCAGGCGAAGCTCTGGCCTGTTCTAGCTCATTTTTATGTTTTTATTTAGAAGCTTCAGTACCAGAGCCGATGGCAGAAAATGTGCAGTAAACCGTGGGGAGGCCGCTGGGTAATGGCCCCTGTAAAGTGTTAATTGCCTATTGAGACTGCAGACTTTGTCAATGCGCGGGGATCTGAGCTATTGACAGGCCCTTATTTATTTCGGGCCCACAAAGCGGGCTCCTCCTCCGAACAGGCTTCCAATCAGTCACGCTTCCCTGCGCCCACCAAGAAGCGCCAGTCAATAAGTCTATTTGCTTCTTTAACCCTTTGAAGCGGGTGGTGTGGTCTGTGGGTCTGCCTTACCCAAATGCCTCACCACAAGGGAATCACCCAGCACGGTGGTCTTGAATGACAGTCCCTACAGACAAACTGCTGACTGTGCCTGGCACTCAACCGGTTGCAGTTCCTGACGTCTCTGATCTTCACCACTTGGAGAGGTGGGGCGTATTCATTTGCATGACGGCCTAGGCTCAGAGAGGCTGAGTGAACTGCTGGATTGCAGTGATTATGCTGCAGACTGTTTTGGGCTAAAGTGTGTCCCCTCCCTAAAGCTGCATATGTTGAAGCTCTAGCCCCCAGGACCTCAGAATGTGACTGTACAGAAACTTTAAAGAGGTGATTAAGTTAAAATGAGGTCTTAGTCAATCCAATTTGACTGGTGTCATTATAAGAAGATGGAATTTGGACACAGATATTCACACAGGCAGGACCACGTAAAGACACAGAAAAGGTGGCCACATACAGGCCAAGGAGAAACCAACCTTGCTGACACTTGATCTGGGACTCCAAGCCTCCAGAATTTTGATTTAATGCTTCTGTTGTTTGCTTGTTTGTTTGTTTGGTGCTGAGATGGAACCTGGGCCTTGTGCCTGCTAAGCAAGTGTTCTACCACTGAGCTACATCCCCAGCAGGCCTCTGGAATGCTGAGAAGACAAACTTCTGCTGTTTAAGCCAGTCACTGTGTGGTACTTTGTACAACAGCCCTAGCACACTAATAATGCACCCAGGACTTGTGTGGCTCTGAGGATACCCATAACCACTGTGGGGATGCAGACTCTGCTCTCTGGACTTGTGGCTCCAGCTAGGATAAGAAGCAGGATGTGGGTCATGAAAATCTTTGTAATAGATTTGACCTTAGGTTGGGCCTTAAAAGGTCTATGCCTACAGGTTGGGAAGAAAAAGGGAGCTGGATTTGGGATTCAGGATTCAACAAGCAAAAAGAATTCATTAAACAACTTCCTTCCTTCCTTTTTTCCTTCCTTCCTTCCTTCCTTCCTTCCTTCCTTCCTTTTTTCTGTACTAAGGTTTGAATCCAGGGCCTCACACATACTTTGCAAGTGCTCTACCACTGAGCTGCATCCCTCAGCCCATTTTTTAATTTTGAGTCAGGGTCTTGCTAAGTTATACAGGCTGCCTTTGGCCTTGAACTCATAATCCTCCTGTTTCCACCTCCCCAGTTGCTGGGATAGATGCATGAGCCACCACACCTGGGTATCACTGACTATTTCCAAGCAGAGATAGTAACATCAGATTTTCCATTTTGGAAGAAAATGCCACTCAGGCTCTTGTATGTAGAGAATGGAGGGCAGGTTGCAGAATGAAGCCCAGAGCCCCTTAAGAAGCTGATGCTCTTTAGGCAGGAGATAGAAGTGGCTTGACTGACAGTGGTTACAATCGTGAAGGACAAAGGTGGACAGGTTTGGAATAGATTTTGGAGATGGAATTGGCAGCACCTGCTGATGGATGGACTAGGGTTGAGGTGAGAGGGAGGGTGTTGATGGGGATAATGCTCTGATTTCTGGTTAGAGCAACCTGGTCTTTGCAAGGGCTATTTATGAGGTGGGAAGATATGAAGGTATGAGTAAGGATTGACTGGGTGGCATGTGTCCACTCTCTCTCCATAAGTGGCATCCACTGGAAAGAAAGCTCTAGGAGGGCAATTCATTGTCTGAAGGTTTAATTTAACTTAATTTAATTTAATTTTTTGCAGTACTAGAGGGTTGAACCTGGGGCTTCACATGTTTTGGAAATGCTCTAATGGTGTGCCACACCCTCAGCCCAATTTTTACTTTTTATCTTGAGACAGAGTCTCATTAAGTTACACAGGCTGCCTCTGGCCTCAGACTCGAAATCCTCCTGCCTCAGCCTCCTGGGTTGCTGGGATTATAGGTGTGCACCACTGTGTCGAGCTTTGAAGTTTGTATGAATGTATGCATACCTCTTCCCATACCTCATGCACATATAAGGTTTTTATATGAATCAAGAACAATGTAATTTTTTTTGTATGTCAGAACCAGAATATTTTGTCAAGGAAGATAACCTAAATTTGCTAGTCTTCTTCACTTAAAGCCTTATTACTTGTCTTGTCCTCTCCCCAAGTCCTCCTTCTGTAATTTATGTTGACCTCATAAATTCTATATAAGGCATGCTTTTATTGTGTAAAATATCTAGAATGTAAGAGCTATTATTTTAACCCCTTTGAAGTCTACAATTCAATGGCATTAAGTATATTCATAGTTTTATACAACCATCATTATTATTTAGTTCTAGAACTTTTTAATCACCTGAAAAGGAAACCCTGTACCCATTAAGCAATCACTCCCCACTCCCTGGCCCTAACCTCCTAAGGGCGTCTAGCAACCACTAATCTGTTTGTATTCTCTATAGATTTGCCTATTCTGGACATTCCATATATATGGAGTCATATAATATGTAACCTTTTATTTCTGGCTTCTTTGACATAGTATAATTCTTTCAAGGCTCATCAACATTTATTATCCACTGATACATCAGTATTCCATACCTTTTTATGGCTGAGTAATATTCCATTGTATGCATAGGCTAAATTTTGTCTGCATATTCATCAGCTTTTGGACATTTGGGTTTTTACCTGTGGGTTGTTAGGAATGCTATGAACATTTATTTTTTCCGGTACTTGGAGTTGAACCTAGGGCCTTGTGCTTCCATGCTTTGCAAATGCTGGACCACTGAGCTGCACCCCCAGCTCATTTTTTAACTTTTTGAGACAGGGTCTAGCTAAGCTATGCAGACTGCGCTGGTCACAAACTTGTGATCCTCCTGCTTCCACCTCCCATGCCACTGGGATTACAGGCTTGCAACACTGCACCTGGCTTCTATGAACATTTGTGTACAAAGTTTTTGTGTGCCTCTGTTCTCAATTATTTGTTGTACATACCTAGTATTGGAATTGATGGGTCAGATGGTAATTCTATGTTTAACTTACCAAGAAGCCTATGTGAGGCATATTGATGATAACTTTTAACTTCTACTTTGAATAAGAGGAAGTGGAGGCCTAGAATGGTCTCAACTACCACCTGTCTATTGCTAATTCTCAACTTGTTATCTTTGATCCAGATCTCCTCTGTGGACTTTAACCTTATACATGTAATGCCTGGTGGACATTTCCACCTGGACATCTCACAGATGAGCTCTGCATGCTTGACATTCAATGTACCACCTCCTGCTCCTCTTCCCTATAATAGCTCCACTGCCTATTTTTGACACAGTGAATGACACTGCCATCCCATCTTCCATCACCTTTGGCTTCTCAAGGGATGGTGCATTATTTACTATGTGACCATAGGCTAGCTGTCAGTCTCTCCAGGCCTTGGTTTCCTGGTCCCTAAAGTGGGAAGTAATCTCATTGGGAATGAATGTGAGGATCACATGAGATGACTGCCCCTATCTCGCTTTATCTCTCTGTATATCTGTATCTTGGTCTCTACCTCCACCTAGCTCTGTTTCTATCTTTCTCCATCTCTCCTAGTAAGGTGTCTGGAATACACTGTGAGGTCAAAACAAATCCTTTTTAACATGGACGTTTTTTAGGGTAAGAAGTGTTAGCATCCCGTGGAACTGGTGTCTCAGAACAGAGCTAAGGGAAATGGCCGGATGTAGCAATCATTTCCACATGTGTTCATGCAACTGGCAGCATCAGCAATACCTCAGTTTGTGCAATCAAAATATTGAAGGTAAAGCCCAAGAATCGGCACAATTAACAACTGCCCCTGGTGATTTTGATGCTCAGCCAAGTTTGGAAATCACAGCATTCAGCTAATTGCATTCTGTTCTTAGTAAATGCCTTAGAAACATAGATTGGTAATTTCAATAATACATAAATTTCACCATTACCCCACCTAAATCTAATAAGAACATTAATCCATGAACCTTCAACGAAGTCTCCATTTCTTCTTACTACTTTCCTTGAACTTGAGCAGTCTTCCCTATCTGATTCCAATCAGAGTTGTTTTAAATAACCTGTGTCTTTGCTAGCAGGATTTCTAAGTTAAAAACCACTAAGATACCATTGGCTATAATGTTGGGGATTTTGTTACCTTACCCTGTCCTTTGGAAAGTGTGACTCATCCTGACTAGTCAAAAGTTATTGTGGGGGGTCTAAATCCAGAAAAAATTAGTGATGGAGTGAGATGTTGACTAGTATTTGTGTATAAATGAACTTGAAGGACACAGGGTTGCACAATGTGATCCAGGTTCCTTCTCTGTAGGACTTACCAGAACCTTGAATATGGTAATTGTTGTTGTTACATGCTATTGAGTCAGGATCTGACTCATGGTGACCCTTAAAGTGTTTTCAATGACTAATTGTATTGGGATTGCTTCCGGAGTCGGTTGCCATGTCCTTCTGCTTTTGTGGTGCTAGGGATCAAGCCTGGGTCCTCAGAGAGTGCAGAGCAACCTTCTACCAACTGAGCTAAACCCCAGCCTGATTATGGTAATAGTCACTGAATATCCTAAAGTGAAAATGAGCTGCTTCCACAAGTGACCCAGGCTGGCAAGGAGAGAGACCTCTCCAAGGACCAGGGTGTCGTGATGGTCACTTCCTGACATTTTGATCTGTTTTGTCAGGGCAGAAGCAAAGTTTGGGAAGACTTCCTGGGATCTGTGCTAAGACAGGGGTGAGCTTAAAGGTGTGGATATATGTGGGTGGAGGAGGGTATTGGACATCAAGAGCTATCATTGACCTGTTTTGATTAACCTCCCTGGAAATCCTTATATCCTGACTACCTGGCTCACTCGTGGGTTCTGAAAAGAACCACATTAGTTCTTGATGCTCTGGAGGCCGCCCAGACCTCTAAGGCAGAGAACTGGGCCTGCCCCATGGTCTTGGATGCCTGGGCCACATGCACATCTCAGCCATACCACCCCACATGTCTGGTTCTGTGGATGTCTGTCTTCTCCACAATGAGCCACTCACTGGCAGGCCCTGTGTCTTATTTTTCTCACTTACTTCACCTGCTAACATGGCACCAAGCATGTAAGTTATGTTAGTCAGTGTTTGTGACTGACAATAACTGGGATGCTCTGTTTTGTAGGAAAGGAAGTGAGAAGAAGCAGGCAAGAAAGGACAATAGCTTAAGAGGCAAAGCAGCTTCCAAATTCCCAGGAGCTGGAGGGAATGAGCAGAGGGATGTAAACCATGGGCCATCCACCTTGTTCCCCTGCAGATCGCCACCACTAGAGAGCACAGTGCACCCAGGAACAGAGGCTGCCAAGTGCCTGGCGCTAGCTCAGCCCGCCTCTGTTCAGCCTCCGACTCCTCCTGGCAATACAACTACAAGAAGAGGGAATTTGGATGAGGCTCAGCCCTGCCTCAGACACTTTGCAATCTTAGGCCTAATTAAAACACCACAGACGGTTTGAACCCTGCATTAAAATTTGATGAGGAATTGATCAGCCGAGCAAACAGGAAATTTAGCTGTGAGTGAAGGTAATGTTTGCTCAAATGTGTAATGAGGCCCACGGGGAATATTTGAGGGGACCTCAGTCATATCTGGAGCTGCTCTTACTCTTTGATTTCATCTTCCCCATGTGCCTTTCCTCCAAAGCAGTCCAGGATGCTTCCAGAGGGAGTAGGAAGAAAAAGTGTTAGTTTGATAAAATTTCCTTTGAAACTCCAAGGAAATCTAAAATCCTCAGTAGTGGCCTGGAAAAAATGGCATAGCAGTGTGTCAGACTTGGGTAGGAGTCCTGGGGCTGCCCTTGCTGGTTATTGTTCTTAGTTTGCCATCATTAATGAGTAGCCACTGAGTACATATTATATGCCAGGCATAGGCTAGATCCTGGGGGATAGACAGGTATGCAAAATAGTGATAGTCTCTGCCTCCCTAGGTGATGTGCATGAGAGGTTATGAGTCTCAATTTCTCCATCTGTAAAATGGGGATATTTGTATGCCATAACATGGGGTGGTTTGGTGAACTTAATTAGAAAATATTCCTGAAATACTGAGGATAGGTCTGCATATACTAAATGCCAAAGGAAGGTTCCTCTACATCTTTCCTTTCTGTAACTAGCATCTGAAGTCTACACAAGGCTTTTTGAGCTTTTCTCCTATTCAGTGTCTCTTCACGTGACCTAACTGGATTTCACTCACTTATTTGTCACGGCTGGTGAGTATAATTCAGGCCACAGAAAAAGCAAGTCACAAGGCTGACCTATTTACCAGAATTGGAATTGGATCAGAAATTCTATCAGAAAGATCAAGCAGCAAGGGTTCTTGGGTCATCTGGGGTGAGAGGAGTCTTTGAGTTGAGAATTTTGCTCCACAGATTAGGGAGAAACACTGAAAGCTTCAAACTTCCTTTAGACACATTCCTGCTACCTTAACAGTGACACCAGAGGAAGATGGAGGGATTTTCTTTCTTTCCATTTACCATTTATCCTAAGAGTGGTGATGTGCCCCTGTCATCCCCTAGCATCCACTATCATCAATTCTTCATTACTCCCCTTATCTTCCCCCCTACTCCCACTCAATGCCCCAAATCACTCATTCATCATCCCTACCTCATCTCCATTTCAAGTCCTATTCCAACATCTACTATCTTCCATTCCTTATTCCTATCCTCATCCTCATCCTAATGCCCACTCATCCATTCCCCTTCTTGTACCCATCTCTACTTCTCTCCATCCACCCTCTTCACTGTCACCAGCCTAAATATTATCACCATTATCTTTATCACAAAACATTCCAATTTTTGGCTTGGCAGATGAGCCAGACTTGATTTGCCTTTCTGTTATTCATGGATTTATAAACAATTTGATTGTGTTTGTTAAATTTCTAGGATAACTCCCTTTCCTTAGCTGTAAGATGCATGCTCCTCTACATCTATGTCTTTATGTTTCTGAATTGAGAGTGCACCCTACAAAAACTACCAAAAGAGTATTTTAAGCTACAAGTAGAGGTGTGGGTTGTGACAGTATTTTATCATTTTAACATTATCTTGGAGTAGGTCATGGAATTTTCCAAGACAGGAGAACCTGGGGGACGAATTCCTACATCCTGGAGAATCGTCACTCAGCTACTCACTAAAGTAATGACTGGTCTCAGAGTGTTCCAGTTCCATTAATGTGGGATTCTACTAAAGGAAAAGTTTGAGTTTAACCAAATAGAACATATGAAATCCCAACATTCTTCAGTATGTTTGAGACATTAATGTCACCCCTCAAACAGCCCTTAAACAGTCCCTTAAACAGCCAGGATATGGAGCTTAGAATTAGGGGCAGCAGCATGTATCCCAATGTCATAACTACTTGTGACAGGAAGGACCATTTCAGAGGACTCTTTGAGCACTGAATATGATTTTCAATTATCTTGTTATTATGATTTGAACAGTTTAAATTTAATTTTATAAATGTCTTGCTGATCTCTGGGAAAGTTATAGGTTTACACATATTATATCTTATCATTTAATAATATATAATGAATTATATCATTAGTTTTAAATATTCTTGTATCATGTAAATTTATAATAATATTTATAAATTAGACTTATTTTGACTTCTTTTTTATAGTTAGAACTCTTATTTCTGTCTCTTACGGCATTAGCTAGAACTTCCATCAGTACCAGTGTATTCAGTTTTTTAATATTTATTAAGTCAGTTTTGGTCATTATAACATTGTGATTTTTCTAGAAAATTATCTACAGTATTTTTACAAGACCATTTATATATAGCTGTGTAGCATTTTCTGACAGGGTTGGGGTTTAGATGTTGGTAGAGTGCTACGCTATGCTCTCTGAGGCCCTGGATTCAATCCCTAACACTACAAAAATGGGAGAAGGATGTGGCAGGCCACTCCCAAAATAATCAGCCATTGAAAACCCTTTGAGGGTCACTATGAGTCAGACTCAACTCAATGGCACCTAACAACAACAACAGCAGCCTTTTCTGTATTTAAACTTCCTTCATATCCACTCTCATGTCCCCTTATCACTTAAATCTGTATAACTTAAATGTTACAGCCTCATGAATATCAGGATTTCCTTAAAACATTACTGCACAGTGAAGGCTTTGAGTACCCATCTGATCAGATCCACATATCAGTCCTCTATATTTTTTGCTGCCTGCAGCCATACCACTGTGATATCTGATCCTGTTAGATCTTGGATGCTAAGCAGGGTGGGACCTGGTTAGTACTTGGATGGGAGACTGCCTGGGAACACTAGGTGCTGTAAACTTGGGAGAAGGACTGGCAACCCACTCCCAAAGAATAATCAGCCATTGAAAACTCTATGAATAGCAGAGAAGCACGACAATAGTGTTTTGTCTGTTGTATATAGGATGTATCTGAGTCTGACACAGACTCAATGGCACTTAACAACAACAACAACAACAACAACAACAACAACAACATATTTTTTGCTTCTAAGATCAACCAGAGTAGAATTTGTAGTGTTATTAATTTTATGCTTCCACCTTTTTGAGGAAACCACAACTAACATTTTGAAGTACAAAACTTCAGTCCTTTTTTCATGTACGTATATGATGTCTAAATATAATTTCATTTATACACAGGAAAACACACATGGTTTTTTGTAACTGATTTTTTCAATGTCTTCCCAAGTATGTTCTTTAGTGATTGCCTAATATTCCCAGACAGGGATGAACCATATGCTATTTACTCATTTCTCCATTGTTTTATAGTCAAGTGGATCCATTTGTTTGCTACCAGAAGTGATATTATGATGAACATTTTTGTAAATAAATATTTGTTCACATTTCCAATTATTTCCTTAGGATGAAATCCTTAAGTGGGTATGAATAATTTTCAACATCCTTGATACAGATTGCCAAATTACCCTTTAGGAATTTGTGCTAATTTATACTGCCACCTGCAATCTCTAAGTGCCTTGCTTGCTCAACTCTCACCAATGTTAAGTTTCCTTTAGTCTTTGCAAATTTGATAGGTTATACGTCATACCACACTGCTATCTTAATTTTAATTTCTGTATTATTAGGAGACTGTACCTTTAAAATATCCTTTATTTGCCATTTATAGTTCTTATGTGAATTTTTTCTGGCTCTCCTTGGGTCATGTTTTCCATTTCGGCAATTGTTTCCTTATTGCTCTTAAGAGTGATCCAACTCATTAAAAAAATCCTTAAGGATATTGACCTATATGTTGGAAATGTTTTTCACAATTTGTTGTCTGATTTTTAATTTTTATAGTTAGGCCTACCAATACTTGTCTTTCTTTCTTTGCATTCTTAATGAATTCTGTGATCAGACAAATACTGATTTCAAAACCAAAATCAATCAAAATAGACAGTTTTTATCTAGCTTTGGTAGAAGAGCAGCCTCTTTTAGTTTTATTGGAAATTTTTAATATACAACTTACCGTGTTTCATTCTGACATACATTTCATTGTGACATTTCCATATATGCATTTCATTTTACATTGCACAGATAAGTTCCCCCTTACCCTCTTGTGCACGTCCTCTCTCCATCCCACCCCCCATCAAAGGCCTCTCTTCTACTTGCATGTCTTTTTGTGGGAATATTTTTCTATATATCCTTGGATCCCAATTATGTTTAAGGTTGAAACTTTTTCTGTAGTGATCTATCTTTTTACATTGTCAGTAATATTACATGAATTTTCTAGCCCATTTGTATTATTACCATTCTTTGGTATTATTAGTAGTATTATAGTTATTTCCTGAACTATTAAAGTTGGGCTGTTTACTTTGAGGTCGCCTTCTCTCTCATTCCTTGCTCCTCCTTGTTCCTCCTCTCCCTTCTTTCTTCACCCATCATTTCTTTTGCTAGATACCTCCCTCCTCCTTTCTGCTCCCTAAATTGTCCCTTCTCTGCTAAGTTGACTTTAGCTTTTTATTATGTTACGATTTCTGTATAGGATTTTTTCCTTCTTTTAATTTTGATTCAGCTCCCACATATGAGTGAGAACATGTGGTACTTCTCTTTTTGGGCATGTATTTGTTCACTTAAAATAATTTTCTCCAATTCTATCCATTTTGCTGCAAATGACATTATTTCATTTTTTTTGATTGCTGAGTAGTATTTCATTGTGTATATGTACCATAGTTTTTTTTTTTTATCCATTCTTCTATTGATGGGCACTTTGGTTGATTCCATATCCTTGCTATTGTGAAAAGTAAGAGCAGCTTCTTTTATTAGGAGAGGGCATCCTCTTTGAACCAGACCACAGTTTGGTGAAGGATGAGAATTGAAGAGCCATAGAAGATAGCTTCCTGTCCCCTCATCCGGTCAACTGGCTTAACCTGTTGATCTTGGAATGGCATGTGCCACAGTCACAGCCTTCTCAAGCCTGATTTTTTTAGGTGTTAGGGCTTAAATCCAGGGTTTCATGCATGCTGGGCTAGTGCTCTACCATTGACCTACATTCCCAGTCCAACCCTGTCATTCTGAGCTTGTAGTTTGCTCTTTAAATGTAAATCTCCAATTATTTAAGATTTAACTCAGTACATGGATAAGATGAGGCTCTACCAATGTACCAGGCACTTGTATTTCACATAATAATGCATATACTAAGACAAAAATACAGAAATTATCTCCCTGGAATCACACAATAGCCCAATGAGGCAGGTAGTGATATCATTTATAGACTAGGAGGCCAATGCAATTTACCCAAGAACTCTGCCTTTGGGATTGACCCAGAATACTCTGCCTTAACTGGTTGATTGGATGCAATTACCACAAAGAGCTGGAATGCACTATCCCCCATCTGCCTGATTGTGAGAAGGTCATGCTTCTGTTTTCCAAATGCTTGGGAGACCTCTAAAGAAGCATGCCCGTATTCGTAAATCAGTCGGATTGCCATTCTCTCCTGTGCCAGGCAAACTGGATGACTAAGCCCACCCTGATGTTAGAAGGTCTTGTCTCATTCATCTCCCCGAGGGTACTACTAGCAATGCCATCCCAAGGATACCTGTTTCATGTATGAACTCTAACTCTGGGTTCTCACATATTCTCCTGATCTATGTGAGCCCCAGCTGGATGCTTTGGTTAGCTGCACTGGGACTTTATAATCCCATGGCTCTATGGAGCAATCTGTTTCCAAAATATGCATCTCATTTAACTACCCAGGCAATAATGTTTCCAAGAGAAGAAAGTGACAAAGAGTAGTTCCTTTTGCTGGTTTATGATAGTTTATGGATGTGTCTCATTGCAGAATTGTCTGGGTTCCAAAATGATTTTATAGTTCTTATTTTTAGAGTTTTTCACTGGTCATATTCTCATATTCTCTCTCTCTCTCTCTCTCTCTCTCTCTCTCTCCCCACACACACCTCCCTCCCTCCCCCCTACCTCTCTCTCTCTCCCCCCTCATACATGACAGAGGTTCTTATTCAAGGTGCTCATGTATTGTAAATGACAATTAAGGTTCCAGGTAATAAACAACAGAAATCAACTTTTCCTAAATTTAGGCAAAAAGAAATCTGTTGGAAGGATATTTGGGCCCTTAGAATTGTTAGAGTTTAGGGTATCAGGCTAGACGAGAGCTCTATGTAGATATAAGAATCAGAAAATCCAGTGATTGTCTTATGGCAAAAGAGTCTGGTTGGGATCCCTGTACTCTGCAGCAATGAGTGGACTCTGGTCATTTCCTTCCACCTTTTCATGTTCTTTCCAGATTTCTGGTTCTCAGGAAAGGCATAGCCTTCTAATCCTCAGCCAAAAGTCTACACCTATTCCTGACTGTGCTAGGAGTGGGGAGAAGGATCTTTACTCTTTGGCTTTCCAAATGCAAAGTGATCACCTATAATCATCCTCCCACCCATAGTGTGCACAGTGAGAAGAGGCACTTTCCTAAAAAGAAACTAGAGGGGCAGTGATCCTGGGCAGGTGCTGCAGTGGTCAAGGGTAAGGTTGGGCAGGCCTCATCTATCCACATGGAACCACATTCTGCTTCCTCCATCCCTTGGGCTCTCACAGGTGTGTTGGCCTCTTCACCCCTGTATCTGGCTTCCTTTTCAGCATTTCCTGTCCAATGCATGGTTCATCCCTGCCATTTGGCTTTATTCTCAGTCATCTGCATCTATTGTACATATTCTTATATCCTTAAACCTCAAGGAGGGCCAGAGTTCTACTGTCTGTGTTTTTGGAGAGTGGGGCTTAAGTTCACAACTTCCTGAGAGAAGGACTTGGATGTAAGTTTGCTCATTTTTTTGTGGGGGTGGGAGGAATCCTAGAAAATGGGGAAGTAGGAAAAGCAAGACAGGGAAGTAAGAAAAACCAAATAAGTGGCATTCTAAAGGGAATTGGGACTTAATCCTGCTGGGAACCTACTGAGATACTATGTTGAGATCTATCTATCTATCTATCTATCTATCTATCTATCTATCTATCTATCTATATCTATATCTATATCCTGCTGCTGGCTCATTTCAGTTAATGTATGTCAATTCCACCCATATCACCACAAATTATAGGATTTCATTCTTTTTTAATGGATGAGTAACATTCTATCTGGTATACAAGGTGTGATAAAAATATGATAAATATTTAAATAAAAAATTATTATAGTAAAAAGCCCATTGCCATTAATCACCCTCAAAATACACTCTTTGATTTCAAATACACTTATGCCATTGATTTTGCTACTTCCTGAAGCAGTTCTGGAAATCTTTCATGAATGTCTTTAGTTTAATCCTCCATTATGACAGCACTCTGTGTTATATATCACTTCTGATAGGCTAATTTCTGTCAAATAAAAACATTATGGTGTGTCCTCATCCACCTTATGCACCAGATCTGGCACTGTGTGATTTCTGGCTCCTTCGTAAAGTCAAAATGACCATAAAAGGTAGATGTTTAGAATCGATTCGGGGCATAGAGGCAGTCACCACAGTGCAACTAAAGATATTCATAAAAAGGGACTTCTAGAACTGCCTCAGAAACTGGCAAGAATGATGGGATAAAGGTTTTTGAAGCCAGGGGGAGATTGATGGCAATGTGTCTTTAACTGTAATAATTTTTAAAAAATTTGAATCCTCACTATGTTTTTAGATTATACCATATGTGTGTGTGTGTGTGTGTGTGTATGTCTGTGTGTGTATACACACACACACACACACACACACACACACACACACACACATATATATATGGTTGTTGCTAGGTGCTGTTGAGTCTTGTCCGACTCATAGCGACCCTCATAGGGTTTTCAGTGGCTGATTATTTCAGGATCATCTTGGGAGAGGATTGCCACATCCTTCTCCCATTTTTGTGGTGCTGGGAATTGAACCCAGGACCTCAAATACTGCAGAGCAGCACTCTGAGCTAAATCCCAGCCCATATGTGTGTGTGTGTGTGTGTGTGTGTGTGTGTGTGTGTGTGTACATACACATATACACATATATATGTGTGTGTATATTTTCGTTCATTTGTCTCATTGCAAGGAAGGAAGCTTGGACATTTACCCACCAACTCCCCTACCTCCTTGTTTGGGGGTTGTCTATGGGGTATTTATGCTTGCAGGTGGTGATCACATCCTAAAAGTGCTAGATAAAGCCCTTAGGCAGACAGGAGAAGGGATGCCAGAACAGGCACAAGATATGGGAAATGCCAGTGTCCCAAAATGTCCCCATCTGCCACTGCAGATAACCCAGGAGGGCAGAGAGGACCAAGGGTGGGGCATAAGTGGTATCTGTAGTAGGGAAGGCTCTGCATCTACTATGCAAATGAAGGAATTCATCTCTGTGGGAGGCTGCCTAAACACTGTTCAAGAAAATTGATGGAAGACTTGACTATCTTATCATTCTTCCAATTCCAATGGGCTTTGCCTACTCCATCTCATCCCTGTTTTATACCTTGTGTCAAAATCACTGTCAAAAATCAAGGCTGTAAATAGATTGCTTTAAAAAATTGCACTTGCATACATTCCTGGGGTCACACATGTTTCATGCACTTCTCACTCAGTCCTTTAATTTCTAGTTGATGAACATATTGCCTTGAAACAGCCTCCAAATGTAATAATAACAATCACTGAAAAATGTTATAGGCAATTATATTGATGAAGAATTACTTTTAGCTATATTCTAATGGAAGAATACATATCGATTTCTAGTCCATTGTTATTATCTTTCCATGTGTCTCTTACAAGCCTTTGGTCTGTGGTTAATTTTTAGGACTAGTAGCTACAAGTCTTTGGATAGATTTGGGAAGCTTGCTTGAGCCCTGGCAATGGCTGAGGCACAGATGACTAATGTGAATGGTTTCTAGTTTTGTGCTCTACACAAATGAGCTATGGGACCTCAGCAGGAACTGCACGACATGTCTTTGTTGGTGAGGAATTGTTGACTTGCACTGGTATTTTTGGATGGCTCTTTTCCCATGGATGACATGACTGTGGTTTCTCTTTGCTGGCCTTTGTTGATGAGCCCCACCCAACAAGAAAATTTCCATCACCAGGATGCTGCTATAAGAGCATTTGGCACCATGATTGGGCTAAGCTGTCAGACAATAGATAATTTCCCACCAAAAATCCCTCCCATGGTTTTGCTCCACTTCTCAGTGTTGATTTAGGAGGTTGGTGGTTTTGAGTTTCTCCAAGGCATTGTTACTTTGACAAGAGATAGCAGGGTAATTGACTAGTCTGCACTTGGTATTATCATAAATAATTAAAACAAAGCTATACTTAAGCAAAGTAAATGCACCAACCCATGTGTGCCTGTTTGGCTGAACTCTGTGTTCAAAGGGATTAGAAAGATTTAGAAATTAGCCAAATCTGTCTTTTAGACATTTCCCTCAAATTAATGACTACATATTGATCTACATCATGGAGAAAATGGCACTGTAAAAGCCATGGCATAATGAAACATGGTGGGGAAGTAGAACAGCAAAACTTGGTTAGAATTCCAAGCTTCCATTTGTTATGCAAGCGCGACCCTCAGTCCCACTGTGAGGTTTATTTCTATAGTCCTACTCTAGAATGATGTGATTTCTGACACACCAGGGAGGCAGGTTATGCTGGTTGGTTAAGCAATAGATAGTCATCATCAGTTAAGTGACAAACCCAGCCCAAGCTAGTGGTCGCGCTTGCATAACAAATGTGCCCTTGGGTAAGCTTTTTGCTTGAGTTTCTGTTACCCCATTGATGAGCAGGGGTTATAATACCCATCCTTCAGGAGACCCATAAAGGTAAAATGAAAGAATGTATGAGCAAACACTTTGTAAATTCAATAATGGTATGTAGATGTTATAAGCTCTTGTTCTTAAATATGATATATAGCCCACTTCTCTCTTCCTCTTTCTAGTTTTTCTCTGACTCAAGGATTCTCAACCTCAGCACTATTGCCAGGGATAATTCTTTGTTTTGGAGGGCTGTCCTGTGCATTGTCTGATATTTGCAGCAACCCTGGTCTTTACCCACTGGATTATAGTAATATCCTTTTGGTGATGGTCACCAAAAATATCTCTATATGTTGCCCTATGTCCAGGGCCAGGAGAGGAAAATAGTACTATGCTTTAAGCGTAGAGAAATTGTTCAACAGTTCCTGGAAATCCTTTGGATCTTGCTTCTTTGCTCTTTTGTGACATTGCTGTATGTTAAAAATCCACACAGTTGTCCTTTGCAATTCTCTTCTTTCCATTCCTTGCTGCTAGGTAGATGTATTGGTCAGGTTTATCTAAGTTTCACTGTGGGAACAAGCACTACCAAAATCTCAGTGGCTTAAAATAGTGAATTTTTACTTTTTACTCATGCTGAAAGTATATTTGCTGTTGGATATAGCTCTCTTCCACGTTGTCTGCCTTTTGGGATCTAGACGGATGAAAAAAACATCCATGGGACAACAGGACATTGTCAGTCTGTAGTTGAGGGAAAGGAAAGGCATGGTAAATGGTGAACTACCTCTTGCAAGTTCTATTCAGAAGTGATACTGGTTCCTCTTGCCCATGTTCCACTGGCCAAGGTAAGTCACATGGTCACTGTTGACCTCAACAGGGTGGGGTTATTTTATCCATTTCAGGGAAGAGCAGCACAGATCACCTACCCAAATCCAACCTCAGTGGAATGGAATATTATATGCCATTCTCCTCGAGGGAAGACAGTGAATATTTTGAAGAATAATACAATCTACTATAGTTGGCCATGGAGGTCTTTTGCTCTCTACATATAACTGATGCTTTTCTCCCACTTTTATTCTACTTTTGCCTCACCTTTCTTCTTCCATGTATCATGTCTGAGGGGGCTAAGTTCCTTGGATTTATATTCTCCTTGGGGTCTCTTGGACTTCCGACTTCCGTAATGCTTTTTGTTGAGGTGCTGGGTCCATGTGGCACTGATAAAGTCCATTTTGATCCGTCTTTGCTTTTGCTCATATTTTTGGCTCATGTGGAAACTTCAGTGAGATCATATAGATGACTAAATTGATCTGCAATCTATGCCGAGTGTCACAGTGTACTTGGTTGAAAAGTCAAGCCGTCAATCATTTATTTGGTGTGTTAATAAAATGACAGTCACTAGCTTGGGCTGGGTTTGTCACTTAACTGATGATGACTATCTATTGCTTAACCAACCAGCATAACCTGCCTCCCTGGTGTGTCAGAAATCACATCATTCTAGAGTAGGACTATAGAAATAAACCTCACAGTGGGACTGAGGGTCGCGCTTGCATAACAAATGAGGATTTCTAATCCTGGGTGCATGGGCTAAACTGTTCTGTTCATGACACGGTATTGACTGGTTGTTGGGCTGGGGCAAATGCAGTCTCATTTTATCATTTACAAAGCACTTTCACATCCAGTCTTCCCTGGAAGTGCTTCTTTCTTTCTGGTCTACCTGGAGAACTCCTTCTTACTCATCCTTCAAGACCCTTCCCAGATGTAACCTTCCTGTCTATGTCTTCCTCTTTCCCCTAGTACTGAGTTGGTTGTTCCATCCTCTGTATTCTTATAACAATGACATCCTCCATCTACTGGTCTGAATTCTTTAGGAAAAGGAGATTTCCTTGCTGGCTTTTTGTCCCCAGGAACTTGCTTTTGTCCCTGCCATTGGGAGTACCAATAGTACCATGGTTGATTTAATTCTTACTGTGACCCCATAAGCCATATAAGGAGCTGGAAAATTAGAGAGATTTACTCACTTGCCTCAAGTCTTAGAACTTCCAAGACATGCGAAGGACACAAATCTACCTGCCCTACCACCATGTCTTTCCTCAGCTCCAACAGCTAGAGAACTGGCCATCAGTTGGGGTGGCCAGTGTAGTATGGAGCCATCTCAGGACACCTGTCATCCCTTTAGCTTTCCCAGTTGTTGGAGTCTTTGAGAGGTTGACTTTAGTTTTCTATGAGAGACAGTGGTTGGATGCAGTTTTAGCTGCTCTAAAGCACTGCATGGGCTGGGGTTTAGCTCAGTTGGAAGAGTGCAGCCCTGCACTCACTGAGGATCTGATTCAATCTCCAGCATTGCAAAAATGGGAGGAGGATGTGGCAATCCACTCTCTAAGCAATCCCCAAGCAATCAGCCATTGAAAACCCTATAAGGGTTGCTACAGCACCTAACAACGACAACAGAACAATGTGTGGTACATCTTTTTGACCAAGTGTTTAGTTTTTGGTGTCATAAAGACCTGGGTTTAAATCTCAGCTTTTCCACTTGTTAGCTGTGTAACCTTAGGCAAATTATTTAACCACTTTGTACCTTAGTATCTTTATAAAATGAAAGTTATAATAGTACCTACATTATTAGGTTATTTAAAAAGATTAGATGAAGAAATGTATATAGTTTTTAGCACATTGTCAATCATACAGTAAATACTAAATAATTTCTAGTTCTTATTATTTTCTTTATTTCTACTCCTCAAACACAGTATATTCTATTGGATCTTGATGTGTTGAGTCCTTTCTTCATGCCACAAACTTTGCTCCAAGTCTTCTATGCTATGTGCTGATGTCAAAAAGAATCCTTCAGCTGACAGTACCAAGCTACATGACTAATACCACTTCTTGAGTCTCTGGTTCACTTGAGGCATCATCCATTGATTAAAACCAATAATCAGTAGTATACATTATTTCATTTAATCCTTGTCACAATCCTCTTAGGAGGACTTCATTCTCTCTATACTACAGAGGAGAACATTGAGGTTCAGAGAAGGATTTGAGGGAAGAGTGGGTTGAAGCTGGGTGTGCTCAGACAGCAGAGGGGGAAGCAGAGAAGTCCAGCAGCACATGGAGGCCTGGTCTTGTCCTGGCTATGAAGTGTGTGAGAAGAAGAAGAAGGAAGAAGGCCAGTCCATGTGTGCCAGTAGCTGCTGTTTTATTGACACTGTTTTAGCTTCTTAAGGAAAATACCAAGATACTTTCCCCATCTGATGCTGCAGGAAAGTAGAGAGTTCTGGAGCATCCTGGATGAAGGTCAAGAGGCCTTGGGGTTGGTCTGCTGGGTAGGATTTGGCTCCTTCTCACCAATGACCTTCTGGGAAGCAGAATGGAAATTCTGGGGGACAAAGAAGTTCAAAAGCCACCTGAGATTGGAGAATCCTATTCTTCTTCCTTGATCAACCAGAGAACTGATGACTACTGGGAAAATCCCAGAGCCATACTGACTTGTCAATGCTGCCAAAGCATGAGTGGAAAAGGAAAAACTCATTCTGCTGTCTACATGGTTGGCATGTGAAAGTTCCCCCAAAAGGCTCATGTGTTGAAAGCTTGGTCCCCAAGACAATGTTCAGAGGTGGGGCTTTGGGGATGATTAGATGATGAGAGCATGATCTCATTCATGGATTAATCCACTGATAGATTCATAATTGAGTGGACTATTGGAAAATGGGTCTGACTGGAGGAAGGGGACTCTGGAGGTGTGGCCTTGAAGGGCTTATCTTATTCCTGACCTCTTCCTTTCTCTGTCTCTCTCTGCTTCCTGGCTGCCGTGAGGTGAACAGCTGTGCTCCACTATGTCCTTCTGCCATAATGTTCTGCCTCATCATGGCCCAGACACAACAGAGCCAGCTGACCATGGACTTAAACCTCTGAAACCGTGAGCCCAAACAAATCTTTTCTTCTTTTAAATGTTTTTTTCTCAGGTTTTTTTCACAATGATGAAAAATCTGGCTAACACACACCTCATACCCAAATAAGGCAGAGACCCATACTGAGTGTCCACTGTGGGCCTTGTGTCTTCCTGACTCAGTTGTATGAATTCTTTCAGTAACTCTAAGAAGTAGGAACTATTGTGCCCATTGCACAGATTCAACAGTATGTTCACTCAGGCATCAGGCATGTTTTTAGCTATGCTATGAGCCAGGCATGTGGTGGGTACTGTGATACAACAGGAAGCAAGATAACCAGGGCCTTAGGGCTTAGACAACTGAAGTCAGTTTCCAGGGTCAAGAGTGGAACTGGATCCACCTCTGGAGTCTAGGCTTTTATTGCCACACAGCAGTGGTGGTCTGGCTGAGGCCCCTGCCCTTTCTCTACCTGGGTTTCTACTGGCAAACATCAGTAGTCCTTGGCGGCCATTTGATGAATCTGAGATTCTGGAGAGATTTGGACAGGCTTTTCTGGTGCTGGTGGAGGTGTTCCTGGTTCTTGGCTTTGCCAATGTAAAAATACCCCTGGATTTCCAAAGTTCCACTTTTCTCAAGAGAAGCCACTACACACCTGACTTTAAAAATGTTTTCTGACAAATAATATATAAAGGAAGAAAAAAATCTTCGGCATTTCTGCCATGGTGAGTGAATGCTCAGCTGACAAGCAGCTCCAATTCTGGACAAAGACAGAGTCCCTTCATCCTCCAGTGCAGGCCATGGTAGGGTTATGGAAAGGAGCCCTAATTACCAGCATAGCTCAGCTTGTCTTATAGGGACCTCTTTCTCTGGTGAATCACTTCATTTGGTAGTTTTCAAAAAACTTCACTGTACATAAATGACCTGGGATCTTGTTAAAACGCAGATGCTGACCCAGTTAGCCTGGGATGGGACCTGCTAACAACCTGTCAGGTGACACTGATGCCAATGGCCCATGGACTGCCCTTTGTGATGCCAGGATTTAGGTCAGCATTTCCAAACTTGTTTCCATAGAACTCTTATTTACCATGCTAAATGAGTTTGGGAAATGTCAGGTGAAGCTAAGTCACATGAGATTTTCTACTGCAGGACTTCTCAGAACCTTTGATATGTTCATAGGCATCTCTCTCTCTAAGACTTAGGCTGAGTGTGTGATTTCCCAAACTTATTTTTCTGGGAAACCTCCATTCTCACCTGATCCCCAATCAAGAGTACCGGTTCATTAATGTTCTTTAGAACACAGTTTAGACCTCATTGTTCTGGGTTTCCTCCTTCTGGAACCTTTTTGCTCTCCATGCCAATGTATTTCCTTCTACGCTTCATCCTCCTCCAGCCTCTGCATGCTTCCCTTTCTAGCCTGGAGATAATTCATTAAAGCAACTCCCACTCCCTTCCTCCCTCTTCTGATACACCTTTCCACCTCCTAACACCCTGACTCAAAAACACCATCAATATTTCATAAACTCACAGTGACAAATTTATTTTAATGTGGTCCACTGAGAGCTGGAGATTGATTGGTCCCTCAGAAGCGTGACACGTTTCAAAGCAGGATATTCATGGTGTGTTTTAGTGCCTACATTAGTCAGAGAAGAGCAGAGCCTGGATTTATCATCGTTACGACTTTCTTGGTATCTATTCTCTTCCAGCCACTGGCAGCAGCTCTCTGAATGCCCTCTATTGATTGGTTTCATATCTTTAGAATGTGCTGGTTAGGGAGGAGGGGTTTGGGCTTCCGTCAAGGCGAGCCTGCCTTGTGCTAGAGTTTCTGCACACTCGTAGCTTGTGTTTGGATGAAATCAACTCTGATTCTCTTGGTTTTCACTCAGAAGGGCATTGGAGGGACGGGCTGGTCCTCTTGATTGCTGAAGAGCAGTAGTGATTGGAAAAGAGGACTGTGAGGCATGGGGACTATTCTGCTGCCTAGCACCTGCCTTGAAGTCCTGCCCTTCTGGATGGGAAGGTCATCATTGGACCTTAACATCCACGATCCCAAGGCTTGAAGATCTCATGTTTTTTTTTCCTACATTCAGGAAAGGTATAGTGCAGTGTCAAATTTGTCATCTGATTTATGTAACTCTTCCCTCCACAGATTAAATAATAATTACTACAGTGGCAGTTAACAGTACTGAGCACTTACATTGTGTGTAGTGGGGTACAAATTACAGGAATTGTTTCTTCTTATAACAACTCTGGGAGGAAGTTATTATTATTATTAATTTCCATTTTACAGATGAGAAAACTGAGGTATGGAGTGTTAAGCAGCAGGTATGTGGATCCATAAAACCTTAACTCCAGTCCACCTGACTTTAGCCACTATGCCTTACTGCCTTTCTAGGTTCAGCAACCCAGGGAGTCTATTACTTAATTGATGAGCTTTATTTAATGCCTTTTTATTTATTCAGGAGGAAGAGCTCTCTTCCACAATATTCTTGGGCTAATCTGATTATCTAATGGACTTTCAGAGTAGATAAGCTATTGTTTTTTTTAAATCATCCCAATTTCTCACTAATTTGGATTTTCCCAAATTAATATGAATCAGTAAGATCCCACGCCATTGCCACATCAGTGAGTTTCATGATGCCCTGCCTGGCATGCCTGCCTCCAACATGTATTTCCTCAGCACTCACCTGGCACAGGCCCTACCCAGGGGAGCTTTTACTCCAGCAAAAGGGACCAGCTGGCCATGCACAGAGTGGGTTGAGATAAGATGGAGGGACACTGTGTCATTGGAGAGCTGGAGATAGGGTAGCGAACCCTCAGTGGATGGTGTCTGGGAATAATTCTGTCTAAGGGTCCATTGTGTCGAGTCTGGAAAGATGAAATAAGATGCCCAGAAGAACAGTTGGGTCTGAGCACATGCCACCCAAGAAAGTGTCATGAGCAGAGACAGGAGACTGGAAGTGTGTGCATGTCACGGATACATGGCTTGAATGACTGAGACATTAGAGAGAAGCTTTTGAGGTCATCTTTCCTCCTGGTACAAATACACACAATAATACCATTCCTCCCCCTGTGAGGACAAGGGTGCATTAAGCAAAATGGTTGTGAAACTGAGCCCAGTTCTGCTTGGCTTCCATTAGAAAGGCAAAGATATATATCTGTGGGAGGGAGAAAAATCCTCCAGCAGATTGAGTGGAAGCATATTTATGAGAAAGGAGTCGGGGCAGCAAGCAGTTAATCCTGGTGACACAGACAGCAGCCATTTCTGCACAGGGGTGGGTGGCTAGGCCTCTAGTTAGCAGTCTCTTTTCCACTGAATCACGTCGTTGGGATTTTGCCAACTCTGGGGTTTCCCCAGAAGCTACGGCCATCCTATTGGCCTGGACAGTAGAGTTTCTTTTGTCTTCAGGAGACCTTTAACTTCTTTTTTGCAGGACCCAGAATTTAGCTTCTCCTTTTTGGCCAGGATATAATAGAAACATATTGTTTACAATTCTTGAGACTGATTTTCATTCTTCCTCTTTTGGAGAAGGGAATGAAGGTCAGGGATACCAACTCCTGTCTTCGACTTGCTGTAATTGCCAATCATAACCATTTCTAAGGGGGTTTCTTAGTGGGTCATCTGCAGATACCCTGCCTCATAACCACCTGAAATATTTATACAAGTAAATGTTTGCAGGCTCCACCTAAGAAAAATGGAATCCAACTATCTGGGGGTAGGGTCCAGTCATCTATCTTAAACAGACTTGGAAGCTACTGGGGATTCCTTTCATATCATAGTCAGTGGGATAGACACCCCCTACATCTGTGCAGTGCTAAACCTGTGCAACATTTCATGATAGCTTTATACTATTGTGTCATTGTGGTGGGAAGATTGGACCCTGGCATGTATCAAGTCTAACCTCTAATTCCTTCTGTCTCACCATCTATAGGGCAGGCCAGAGATCCCTGGAGCCTAGAGTAGAGCTGCCATTTAGACTTTGTACAACCTTATTCTCCAAAGGAAAACCCAATTACAGTCTTTATCTGTAGTAAACTGTCAGGTGGATTTAGGCATTTTGGAGCCATTCCTGATTACTAAATAAAGTGTTTTTACTTCCTACTGATTTATTGCTGTAATTTAGATCTTGAATGTTCCCCAAGGCCCATGTGTTAAAAGTCTGGTCACTAGTCTATGGTACTATTGGGAAATGGTGGAACCTTTAAGAGGTGGGGCTTAGTGGGAAGAAGTGAGGTTATGGGGGTGTGCCCTTGAAGGGGACCTGGCCCCTTCTTGTTTCTCTCATTGCTTTGTGGCCACTATAAGGTGAACAGGCCTCCTCCACTACATATTCCTGCTGTGCCACTACAGGCCCAAAGCAACAGGGCCAAAGGACCATGGATTGAAACCTCTGAAATCATGAGCTAAAATAAATCTTTCATCTTTGTAGGTTGATTTCCTCAGGTATTTTGACACATCCTCAGAAAGCCTACTGACAAATTTGTTTGTTTGTTTTTGAGATCCAGAAATCTCAAGCTGATTAGCTGTATGATATTAGGCCAATAACCATTTAGTTTTCTCACCCACTAAAATGTGGATCAGTATATGGGAGTGGGGGGGTTCCCTACAATCCTGATATATTATTGTGTGCCATTGAAATGTGCTAATGCTTATCAAATGCTATTGCCCAGGGCTTGACACATATTAGATCTTTAACAAATGTTATTTCCGTCCTTTTTCCTTTGCTTAGCATTTCTGTTAATTGGATTTTATTGTATACACCCTGACTCAGACGCTGGCCTCCAGTATGTTACTTTGCAGTCACAGCTGGTCTCTGATCTGTAAGCTTCCAAGACTTAGCTTACTAGAAATTTTGAATTTCATTTTAACATGATGTTAGACACAGATAGAACTATGGGAAAACATTCCCAATTATTATTGGCACTGAAATTCTCCTGGCAGTGGCTGCTGGCCTCCCTCCATGTGGAGTTCTAGGGTATTTTGGTAGTTACAGGGTGTTGACTTCTCTTGCAGACCTCTCTCTGCCCTGTGCTCTCTGGTACCCGAAACCTGAGCCACCACTGAATTTGGTGCTTGAATTCAGCAAGTTGTGGAGTCTTTGCCTCCTGTTGTTTCTGAAACTTCTAATAAGCTCAGGTTCCTCGATGCCAAGTTCAGAAGTACTGCCAACTATCTCCCACTAAAGCTGACAAGGCTCAGCTAGAAACAACTGTGATGTGGAAGAGAATTTGCAGGGCTGTAAGACTAGGATTTGAGGCACAGCTAGTTACTTACTGACAACATGACCGGGGATAAGACCCTGAGCCTTAGTTTTGCCATCTGTAAAATGGGCCCGGCATTGTCCCCTGGTGGCAAGAATGCCATGTATTAATGTGTATAGAGTGATCTGCACAAATAACCCGCATGTCTCTTCACGGAAATAAATCAACAAATAAAGATCGTCTCAGAGAATGAAATGTGCCCTGAGGGAAGTTGAGGCTACTTTAGATTGGATTATCAAAGAAAGCTTCTAGAGCAGGTAGCATTTGGCTTGAGACTCAAATGATGAGAATATGTGAAGAAGACAAATAGGTACAGACTAGAGATCAGCATTTCAGATGGAGGGAAGAGCACATGCAAAGATCCCAAGACAAGGGACGGATTGCTGGAACTGAAAGAATACTAGAATGGCTGGAATTCAGAGAGGAGTGACAGCATTTTGAGCAAATAAGTCAGGAAAGAGGTTTGTATTTTACTTATACCTAGTGTAGTTGAAAATAGGCATAGGGTCAATACTACTTTTCTTCTTCCCTTCTATGAGCTCAAGTCCTTGATTCATGCTTCATATTTACAGTCCTGTGTCATTTAACAATGGGGACATGTCCTGAGAAATGTATCAGTAGGTGATTTCATCATTGTTTGAACATTATAGAGTATATGCAAACAAGATGGCTGCTATGTCACTGGATAATACAATCTTTTGGCCACTTTCACATATGTGGTCTATAGTTGATGGGAACATCATTATACACCTCAAGATTATTATAGGAAATATAACTAATTTGTATGAAATAAGCAAAGATGTGTTTTTCTCATGTAACAATATGTGAGGAGGCAGAAGGATGCTGGTACTTATTCATCAACTCTTCAATATCATGTCTTTGCACTGGCTTCCCTATGATTCTCCTAGCTTTTCCCTCTGGTCACAAAATAGCTGCCATAGCTAGCTCTAAGCTTGGTATCCTCACACCATGTTCAGAGGCAGGAAGGGGGACAGTGTGGGGACAGGGGACAGTGTGGAAGCAGATAATTAATCTCAAGCACCCGTTTTTTACAATTTCAGGGAAAAAATTTCCCCAGTAGTTTCCTCTGGGTCATAGTGGTTGGGGTGGAGTGATATTCTGGGGTCTCAGATTTCCACTTGATACATTAACAAGGCTGGAAATTTGTTGGCAGCGAAGACGTGGGATGGGTAACCATAGTGTTTGCCACATTCCCATATTCTCATCACTTCCCTGAACAAAGGCTACTGAATTTTATATTTTGACTCCAACTATGGTCAGTAGCTATCAGCAGGGTTTTAATTGGATTTTCTCATCTTCTTCCAGCGTATTGTTGGCCACAAATCGTCTGATGCTCTTTAGCAAGTTGAAGGCAAAGATTTAATTAAAAGCAAAACTTGACACAAGTGTTTTTAATTGTAATAGAAAAAACACTGTCTGTTTTTTAAAGGTGACAATTTGCAATCACAAGTGTGAACATTTGCCTCCCTCACTTGTTGGCGGCCCCATCACCCAGTGGCAGGGTGGTGCAAGGAGATAGATTTGGTGTGAATGACTTCTTCCAGCAGTGAAGGATGCCACCTGAATTCCTCCTGAGCGGCACCAGTGACACATGCCATCAGCTACATTAGCTAATGAGATCCAAGGGCAACCTTGGTACTGCCGTTCTACCACAGCCCCCAGGCTTGATTGGAAAAAAAGGTAAAATTCTCACTCATGTTGAAGGACTTAGCACCCAGGACTCATTGCAGAAGTCAGTCTCTCCTGGAGACCAAATCTCTCATTTAGCCCCAGGATGTTTCCCCACATCTGTGTTTTTGAAGGCCAATCAATTGGCTGTGGGGCAGTCGTCTTTGAATATCTCTCTTGCATGTTGGACCAGTGTAGATTCAGCCGTGGATTACTCATGGTCTTCTGGAGGGAAGACTGTGTCTCTCTCCCTCTTGATTTGCAGAGAGATGTGGGTACATAGAAACATGGGAGATAACCTGCTGTAGGGAACAGAGACTGACTCAGCCCAGAGAGAAAGAGGAAGTTCCTGGAGATACCCAAGGACTCCTGCAGGACCTGTCTGTAGAAACCATAGATGGGGTGTTAGTCAGTTTTTTGTCACTATGACAAATACCTGAGAGAATCAACTTAAAATGAGGAAATATTTATTTGGGTTCATGGTTTCAGTCCATGGTTGGCTGTCTCCATTGTTTCTGGGCCACAGCGAGGCAGAACAATATGGCAGAAGGGCACAGTAGAGCAGATCTGCTTACCTGGTGGCAGCCAGAAGCAGGGAAGAGACAGAAGGGGACAGAGTCAAGACACCTTTTCTCAGAGCACACCCTCAGTGACCTACTTCCTCCAACTAGGGCTTTTCTCCTACTTTCCACCACCTCCCAGTAATGCCATTATATTATGAAACTACCAAGGGATCAATCCATTTGTGAAGGCCGAGCCCTAATGATCCTGTTACTTCTCCAAAGCCCCAACTCTGAACATTACTCCACTGGGAAATAAACCTTCAACATATGGCCCTTTTTGGGGGAACCTCATATCCAAAGCATAGTAGATAAGCTGCTCTTGCATCTCTATGACTCATCAGCTTTCCAAATTCTGAGGGTCTCTGTATTTCTTTCTCAGTTCTCTGTGCATTTCTAGTGTCAATTCACCCTGACCTTGCAGCTCAATGGCTCATTCATTATTAATTCACTGATTCATTAATTTATCAGATAATCAGGGAAGTGTGTGTATAATTACAAATAGAGAGAACTCCCATGAAGGAAAGGATTAAGTGTTCTCCAGCCAACAGCTTCATTCCCTGTGACTTGGTTCTTACAATTCTGGATGTAGAACAGGACTCGTCCAGTCTGGAACACTCTCCAGTCAATCAGTGATGACAGAGGGGAGGACAGCACACACAGGCCTTCAAATGGAGGATAGTGCTAAGCATGGGGACTGGGCTGGGAGAAAATGCTTGACGTCTTTTCTACAGAAAGCATTTCAGGTTGCATATCCACACAGTTATCTTTGATGGAATTGGAGCCATTGGAGGCTTGGTTCTCAGAAAAGCATCACTAATTATATGTTTAAACAGGCTCAGGGGCTACATTCTACATTTTCAGTTGGATTCTGACCAGCTTGTACATACCTAGCCTGAGTCACTGGACAGAAAATTCTGGGTCATAATTGCCAGGGTTGGGCAGGTATCCAGCTGCAGATGGATTTTGCTGGTGTCCAGGCCACAGGCTGAGTGACTGTATGGAAAGGAACATTGAGTCTCTGATTTGCCAAGCTCTCTTTTTCACTGGAATGAGATGAATGTCACAGGTGCCCAGGACAGATGACAGTTATAAGTTGTGAAGGAAGCAACCCAACCACTGTTTAGGAGGCTAATGTTTAAAGCCAAAACTTTGGGTATAAGCTTTGCAGCATGATAAGAGCAAGTATAAAGAGATCGTTCATCTGTTCATTTACCTGCCACTGATGGAGGATAGCTAGCACCTGGCCCAGTGCCAGCCATGGAGAGTCACAAGAAGGTGTCTTCCATGATGGCCTTCCAGGCCCTAGTGACCCCTCTTTAAAGAAGGGGTAATGGAGTTGGGCAATGTCCAAATCTAGGCCACACAGGTGGAGAGAGCTGCTCCTGGGGCCCAGGGCTGGCTAAAGCTGGGAGTTGCAGGAGAGCTATATTGAGAGGGCCCAGAGCAAACACTCAGGGTTCTTAGGGCCCTGGGGTGCCTGGTTGAAGGTCTGTCTTTTTTTTTTTTTTCTGTCATTGGGGGCCCTGATACTGAAATTCTATTACATGATGAAAAGATTCCAACATCTACAAGTGTAATCCATACAATTTAAATCCACAGTTTAGGACCATGTCTTCTCATCTCTCTCTTTTATGTTGTAAATCTCAACGACATACAATGTATGCCCATAAAGAACTACTTCTGATTATTATGCACACCATCTCATCACTTCCTGGCCATGCTGTGTTCTGGCACCACCATGGCTGCCTCCTTGTTGAAATGTGTGCTTTCCCTATATTTTTACTTTGCATAATTCCTTTTTAAAAACTTTTTTGTTAGTAATTTTTAATGTACAACTTAATGGGCCTCATTGTGACATTTTCATGTACGCATTTCATTGTACATTGCTCACATTCACTTCCCCCTTACCCTCTCACGACCCTCCTTCCCCATCCCCCCCCCAATGGTCTCCTTTCTACTTGTATGTCTTTCTTGTGAGTATATTTATCTATATATGGACATCCCAATTTTTCCATAAGGGCAACGTATTGTTGTTGTTGTTAGGTGCCATCAAGTTGGTATCAGAGTCATAGCGACCCTATGTGCAACAGATGAAACAGTATTGTTACTGCTTCTCTGCTATTCATAGGGTTTTCAATGGTAGATTGTGTTTTGGGAGTGGGTTGCCGGGTCCTTCTCCCAAGCCTCCAGTACCTGGTATTCCTAGGTGGTCTCCCATCCAAGTACTAACCAGGCCCAGCACTGCTTAGATTCTGAGATCTGACAGGATTGGATGCCACAGTGGTACAGCTGCAGGCATAAGAGTAACATGTGATTTTTTTCTTCCATTACTTTCTTCTTTCTCCCTCTCCTGTAGTCTATTATTTTTCCCTATTTAAATCTTGCCTGCTTTCATGATCTATATATTTTAGTAATGAATATATATTGAAGTCTAACGTCCACACATGAGAGAAAACATGTTTATCTTTCTGGGTCTGGCTTACTTCACTTAAAATGATGATCTCTAGTTCCATCCATTTTCCAGGGAATACCATAACTTTTTCCTTCTTTATTGAGGGTCCTCTTGAGCAGTCTGAGCTGACACCTCACTTTGCTGCATCCTTTCTCTTCTCTATACCAGGAAAGGACAGGTTTCCTTGGTCCATGTGGTTTTCCCCATGTGCTACCAGCAAACAGGCTGTGGCTGTATTTCAGAAGAGTTGCTACAAGGGAAACTTAGCCTGTAAGTCAAGCACTTTAGTTCCCCAGGCGTGAAAAACAACACTCTTTATCTCTGGCCGTGGTGGCTTTGTGAGCTGTATCTAATGGCTGCAGGCTGCACGAGGAGATAGAGCATGGTTCTGTCAGAGCCGTCCCTCGGCTGCTTTAGCAGGGGGCCCTCTGTTCAGAGGTGCCAAGAGGGCTGGAGTGAGAATCTTGGCCTGCAATATGTTTTCCCCAAAATAAAAGTCTTTAAGAAATGTTTCCACTCAACATTAAATGAAATAAAATAAAAAACGAAAAGAGCACAAAGCCAGAACTAAAAATCCTTGCTGGATTTTTGAAGCATTGAACGAATCACCACGTGAAATGAACATAGCACAGGGCTTAGCCCCTCATAAGGGCTCAGTCAACATTTGCTGTTATTCTTATTATCATTTTAATGATTTGCTAAATATCTTGGGCACAACACTGCTGTTTTTCCCAGCCCATCTCAATATAAATCCATACTGTTGGCACCTGTCCTGATCGATTTTTCTTTATTGTCTCATGTAGGAATCCTTTAGGCCTAGAGGGCTCCTCCTGGGCCCTTCCCCCTCCCAGCTTTGAGGCATGCTCCCATGGGCATATATTTGGGGTGTCTGAAGTTTTGACCATCACCAAAGGAAAGCTTTTGATGGCTGACTCTTATTTACTCTGTTAGCCTCAGCGGAAACATCCCTGAGACACATCTTTTTTTGCTGCTTTAGTCCATTAAAAAAAGATAACAATAACAACAACAACAACAACTCCGTGTATGGAACATTGCATGTCCTAAAGACAGCAGCAATGATTTTGCCCACCTCAAATGCTCTTTTATAATATGACTTTGTTATTCTTCCCTGTGAGTGGTGAGGTCAATGTTTTCTTTTCTTGTACCTGGGTGGAACTTTGTGACTGCTGTGGCCAATAGACTAGTACAGAAGGGAGACTTAGGGGCTTCTGAAGCTGGGTCATAAAATGACACTCAGCTTCCACCTTACTCTCGTGAGATTCTTATTCCCAGAACCAGTGACCATACCATGAGGGAGCCCAAGTTTACCTGGGTTGGGAGGCCACATGAAGTCACATGTACTGTTCCAGCTGATAACCCAGCTGGGGTCCAAACCAACAGTCAGCATCATCTGCCAATTATTCCAATGAAATACAACCAGATGAGGGGTTGGCAAATGTTTTTCTATAAAGGGCTGGATAGTAAACATTGTTGGCTTTGCAGACCACCATGCAGTTTCCATCTCAACTCTCCTCCTCTGCAGTTGTAGTGCAGAAATAGGTATAGATAATACATAAAAGGGAGAAGGACCTGGCAACCCACTCCCAAAAACCAATCCACCATTGAAAACCCTATGAACAGCAGAGAAGCACTGATAATAGTGTTTCGCCTGTTGTATGCAGGGTCACTATGAGTCAGATACTGACTCGATGGCACCTAACAACAATAATACATAAAAGGATGGACATGCCCAGCTTTGCCTCATGGACTATAGCTTGCTGCCCCATGCTCCATATGTTTTCTAGCCCAGCTTCTGAGTCAGTCCAACCCTTTAATCCATCCCAGTGGAGCTCCTGTCTGAATTACAGACCCACACACTCCATGAACATAATCAAGTTATTACTTTCTGCTGTGATACTTTGGGTGGCTTGTACAAAACAATAGTACCTGGATCCATGCTGTTTAATGATGAGCTATTTCTGTGCCTGTCTCTCCTTCCATCCACTGAATTCTTCAAAGGTAGGTACTGGATCTTCTTCCTCTTCCTCCTCCTCTTCATTAGCAGCTTAATGCCAAGCTGCCAGGTATTGTGCCAAAACTACACGAATTATCATCTTTAATCTTCCCAACTATTACTACTGCTCTATTTTACAAACAGGTGAGTCTCTGTGAAGTCAGTAATTGTCCAAGAACATTTTGATGGTTAATCCTGATTGCTAACTTGATTGGATTAAGAAATATCTAGGAGACTAGTAAAGTACACCTCTGTGTGTGTTCTGCGAAAGCATTTCCAGAAACAGATCTTTTTTTTTTTAATTGGAAATTTTTAATGTACACATTAATGTGATTCATTCTGACATGCTTTTCATTGTGACATTTCCACATATGCATTTTGTTGTACATTATTCATATAGGTTCCCCTTTACCCTCTGGTACGCTTCTTCCCCCCATAAACAGAACTTGAAAGCTCTGACCTAATGAATAGTTTAAGCCACTGATAGAGTCAAAACTTGAATAGACTATTAGTAGGTGACAGAACTGTTGAAGGTGGGGCCTGGAAGTAGTATATCACTAGGGCCATGTTTTTTGGGGGTGTATCTTGCCCTGACCCCTTCCTGTTGTGGCTCCACTCTGCTTCCTGTCTGCCATGATGTGAGCTGCTTTGTATGCTTCCTGTTTGCCATGAGGTGAATAGCTGGCTTCTCTGTATATTCCCAATGCTATGAGGTTTTGCTTTACAATGGGCCCAGAAACATAGAGCTAAGTAACCATGGACTGAACCCTCTGAAACTGTGAAAAAAAATAAATATTCTCTCCTTTCAAGTTGTTATCTGAGGTATTTTTGTCACAGTGATGTAAAAGTAAGTAACAGTCTCTCAGAGCCATGTCCTCCACCATTCCTGGGCCTAGAATCTTAATTGTGATGCTATCAAGCCCCAGCATTCATGGTATAAAGTAGAGGTGAGAGAATATGAGGAGAAACCACTAAATAGAAAAAAATTCTGAGTCTAAAAGCCATGTATGTGTGGTTCCAACTCCACTCCCAGTGTCTTGCAGGGTTCCAGGCACAGTGGTTTCACAACAATGTATGGTTGGGTAAATGAATGAGTGAGGGCTTCCAATTAGGGTAATGTCAGACTAGGCTGTGAAGAGGTTGGAGGGTGTCCCTGGGGGGATCATTTACTCTAGTGAATAAATGCTGATGGCTATGGTTGATGGCTTGTCTGGTAGTCACTGGCACATACTTCATACACCAATGGCTTTGTGTTTTTCTCTGGTTGAAGGTGCGCCTAGCCTGAGGTGCTGCCTTAGCTTGCAAAGTACACTGGTTAGAAGTGCAGGGTACGAACATGGGGATCAATTCTCAACCGATGAGGGATGAGCATTGGTGGATAAATACCCCAGCTTTTCAGCCTTCAGGAGGACAACTTTGGGGTACACTCCTGGCAGTTGCACAGAGGAACCTGGATAGAATGGCAGCCTGCTTTTATTGCTCATTGAAGCAATCTTTAATGCATTTCCTTCTGTTTTGTCTCATTTTTTGCAATCCTCACAAAGGATTTAAAAGCAAACCAAAAGGGGTTCCCTAAACTAGGACAAATATGCGTTGTTCATGGTATAATAACTGGTATACTTTCCAACACACATGTGCATATGACAGATTTGCAATAAAAATTGTGAATTAGTGTAAAAACGTAACTATCAGTTATATTTTCATGGGTGTAGTCTTCCTTCATTTCTTTCTTCCTTTTTAAAAAAAATTTTGCTTTTTTGAGACAGAGTCTCCTCAGACTCACTATGTAGCACAGGTTTGCTTCAATCTTGCAATCCTCCTGTCTCCACCTCCAGAGGGCTGGGATTACAGGCATGCATCACCACTCCCAGCCACGGATGTAGTTTTCTTATTGTTGAGTATATATAGTAACTGGAATTAGGCTAACAGATATTTGCTTATTATTTTAATCAATAAATAAAAATGATTCATAATCAGCATATCAATTGCTTTGAGGTAATTGGAGCTTCTGAAATACTTGAGAGAGATTCAGAATAGTGCTATCTTGGGGAGTTTTAATCACCATCTCCTTGAATCTTCTTGCCATGGTAACTTTCTATCAAATCCTTATGGATCAAACAGAGATGTGTTGGGTCCAGTCCAGCCCCAGCCTAGCTGTGCCAACTTCACACTGACCAGAGGATAAGATAGACAAACACTGGATGATTTGGAGTTAGAGATTCTGTACTAGCAGGTGGGGTGTTCAAAATGATGTCATAGTGATGTTGTTGGAAAATGATTCTTGGAGAATCATTTTCTCCAAGACCTTTGCAGTGTGGGGTACAGGTGCATTCCACTAGAGAATATTTGCATATAATTCTGCTAAGTTCTAGAAGCAAGATTAATGCCATGGCTATGAGTTTTTTGGGCAACGAGGACATTTACTTTGAGTCCCATATTCAAGGAAGGGCTGGTGTGTGGCTACCACTTGTCTTGCACTTTCTTTTGTTCTTTCTCTGCTTAGTGCTGAGCAAAGTTAATTCAGGTCTCATGGGAATGGTGGGGGACTAGCAGAGGCAAGAATTTGCTTCATTCTTTCAAACACATTGTAGATCTTTGGGGTCAAGATGAGATTTAGGTAGGTCTTCCAAAAGACTCAGAGCCTTGAGTAGACTGTTGGCTTTGTCTTCTGTCTCCTACATTCTACAAACTATGAAAATGGGAGCTTAAGTTGTCCAGGTTTTGCAAATACTCTAAGGACAAAAGCCCCTTGACCTTCCATACCTCTTTGAAGTCCACCTTCCACTTAGATTTTGGCTTGATAATTCTCTTTAGCTCTTTTATGGTTTTAGGAAACATAAAAATGTAGTTGGCTCATTTTAAAAGTTGTTTTTAGCAAGGAGGTTAGTACCAATAACTAATCTGGCATATTATAGGAGACAGATTTTTGTTCCAGTAATTTCCAAGCAGCCTCTCTCAGCTGACAGGAATCATGACTTGGAAAGGGTTCTAGAGTGTGAGGGACACAGGGTCTTTATACCCTACCTCACTCATCACAGCTTTTGATATTAGTCTTTTGGTGGCCCTATTTACCTGAAACCAGGGAAAGATTAGCCAGTTAGGGGGTCACATACCCTTGTCTTATAAATTGACAGGGGTTGGAACAAGATTGATTTGTCTTATTACAGAAGGATGAAATCTTGATTTGGTGAAAAATATTCTACTTTGGCTTGCTAAATATCACTACTGGTTATCCCTGCCTCCTTAATTCTGGGACCAAAGAGATATCCCATTCCTTCACATAGGGCTGGAATGGAAAGTTTTATCTTATATCCCAGGGGTTTACTATGACCTTTCCTCTCCTATTTGTACACAAGAAGATTCCCATGGCTAATCCAGCCATACTTTATCATCCATCCATCCATCCAACAAATGGGGCCATAGTGGAATTCCAGTCTAGAAATGCATTCTGAGACAAATTCAGAGAGGAAAGTGGAAGGAGGTAGTGCACATATATTAACAAGTCTCTCTAAAAAGGTTTAGAGCATTGGTACATCCTTTCACAAACCTCTTCCTGGGCCAAGTGTTGGATGCAACATGTCAATTTTATAAGCAAACTATTGATAAAATATTTTTTTTTTTGGTTTTCTATAGATTTTCTTTATTATTTTATTTTATTTATTTATTTATTTTTTTTTTTATTAGAAATTTTTAGTGTACATCATAATGTGATTCATTTTGACATGCTTTTCGTTGTGACAATTTTCATATATGCAATTTGATAAGCATTATTCATATAGGTTACCCCTTACCCTCCTCTATGTTTCCCCCCTCCCCCCTTCCTATCTAAGTTTCCCATCCAAGTCTTCTCTATCTGATAAAATATATTTGTATAAAAATGAGAATGAGGGACAAGATTGAGTGAGAAGAGCAGATAGATGTTTAAATAGAGATAAAGATTCTTGATCACTAATTACCACTCCAATCTCAAGTCTAATTCTGGCCACTGCTAGGATTCCAATGGGTAAAGATACTTTCCTTTTCTTATCTGTGTGTTTTCCACTAGAGGAAGGGAGGTGCTAGAATAATGTCTTTTTGGAGTGAGGTCCTGTATTAGAGTGGGCTAGGCTGTGATTCAATAGCAAAATCCCAGATCTCAATGGGGCAAGGTAATAAAAATTCATTTCTCAGTTAGACAATGACTAGCAACAGTGTTCCTAGGAAGTTTTCCCTAGTGTGACTCAGGGACTGAGCATCCTGCTATTTTGGAATGCTATCATGTTTAGCACTACTGACCAACTTGAAACAATTGACATTTGTAGAACATTCTAACCAGCAACATCAGAAATCATATTCTTTTCAAGTGTACATGGAACATTTACCAAGAGGGACCATATTCTGGACCATAAAACAAATATATTAGTTCTCATAAATATGAAAGGATTCTAGTCATACACAATATGTTCTCTGAACACAATGGAATTAAAAATCCACAACAGAAAGATCTCTGGAAAATTTCCAACTATTTGGAAACAAAACATAATGCTTCTAAATAGACACAGATCAAAGGAGGAAGTGAGAAAATATTTCTATCAAAATGAAATGGGACAGGGAATTTGTACAATGAGGCTAAAGCAGTACTTAGGGGAAGACTGATAGTACTGAGTGATATTAAAAAGGAAGCAACATTTCAAATCAGCTTTCTCATTAAGAAATTAGACAAATAAAGAAAATTTAGTCCAAAGGAAGCAAATGAAATAATAAAGTTTAGTATGGAAATCAATGAAATAGAAAACAAAAATAACAGAGAAAAATCAATGACATCTGAATAGATCAATATCTATTAAGGAAATCAAATGTATAGTTTAAAAGCCTTCCCATAAAGCAAACTCCAAGCCCAGACAACTTTATTGGTGAATTTTATCAAACATTAAGGGAAGGATTAATACTAAGTACATGCAAACTCAGAAATTGGATGAAACTTGTTTCCCCCAACATGTCTGTTCTCATCACTTCTGTTCAACATTGTACTAGGGGTTCTGGCTAGTGCACTTAGTTAAGAAAGAATAAGGGGCCTCTATATTGGCAAGGAACAAGTTAAACTACTTTGTTCACAGATGACAGTATTATCTATATATAAAATCTCATGGCATCCTAAAAAACTATTAGAATTAACAAGTAAGCTTAGTAAGATTGCAGGATATGTGATTAATATGTGAAAATTTCTGTTTCTGTAAGTAATGAAAATTTATAAAATGAAATGAAAAGGCAATACCATCCTCTATAGAATAAAAATATAAGATATTCATTAATAAATATCACAAAATATGTGAAAGATCTATACTTTGAAAAACGCAAATATTGCTGAAATGAGAGAAAACCTAACTGGAGTGATATGCCTTTGTTCATGGGTCAGAAGGCTCAAAATTGTTAAGAAGTCAATAATATATAGATTTAACACAATTCCAATCAAAAGGGACATGTTAGTTGTTGTTAGGTGCTGTTGAGTCGGTATCCGACTCATCGCGACCCTCATAGGGTTTTCAATGGCTGACTGTTTCGGGATTGCCTTGAGTGGATTACCAGGTCCTTCTCCCATTTTTGCGGTGCTGGGAATTGAACTCAGGACCTCAGAGACTGCAGAGCGGTGCTCTACTAACTGAGCTAAATCTCAGCCCAAAAGGGACATACTCATTCTAAAATTCATATGGAAATGGCAAAGACCTGGTATATTCAAAATAACTTGAATAAAGAACAGAATCTGAAGGCATATACTACATGACTTTAATATTTATTATAAAGCTATAGTAAGTAAACATGGCATCCAGATAGACAAATAGATAAAGGTTAACAGAATGAGAGAGTCTAGAAAGAGATACATACATATATGGACAACTGATTTTGACAAAGGTGTAAAGCAATTCGATGGAAAAAGGATAGTCTTTTAAAGAAATGATACTGGAGCCTTAGTTTCACGGGTATGATTGAACATTTGGGGATGTGGCAGTGGTATCTGTGAAGGCTGGCCAACTCATCCCTGTCTACCTGGAACTGAAAGTCCATGTCCTAGCAAACCTCTCAGTCTTAGGAAAATGTGGAGTGTTCGTCATCACATCTGCATGCACTAGGAGTTTGTGTGTGTGTGTGTGTGTGTGTGTGTGTGTGTGTGTGTGTGTGTATTTGTGTGTGTTTGGTGACTGTGCATGTGTGGGCCAGTGCAAATAAGCTGAGATAACTAAATGATACACAACTACATAAAGGAAGAAGGGTCTGGGAGCATGTGCCTGCAGCTGAGTGTGTCTCTTGGACTTGACAGGTCCATCTCAACACAGATTCATTTATCCTCTCTCTTGTCACCATCTGTGCTTCTAGAAAGGATCTGAGTATGACATTCTCCGAAAGAAGGCAGTGCTTTGAGTGGTTGGGTAGATCTGGGATCGAATCTTGCCTCAGCCCATGATGGTTGTAAGACCCTCAACAAGCAACTTATCTTTTTCGGGGTCATTTTCCTTAACACAAATGGATATAAGGACCTCATTGGGAATGTAAATGAGACACATAGAAAGATTGCTGCTCAGTGATCAGTCAGTGGTGACAATCACTATTATTGCTCTAAGTCTAGCATGTAAGGTTCAGTGCCCTCTTATAGAACATGTGACTGTGAGTGTGTGTGTGTGTGTGTTTAAGTGTGTAAGTATAAATGCATGCAATTTTGTGTGTGCGTGTGTGCCTATGTGAATGTACACACATACATCAGTGCATATACGTGCATATGGAATATGAGTGGGTATGCATATATGGACGTGTATCTGCCCACAGAAGGCCCTGAATCCTTAGGGTGGGAAGCTACTTTGGGCCTGATAGGAGGGTGGGATAGGGCTAGGGAAGTCCAGGGCACCCAGAGAGGAGGCACCTGGGCCACCACATTCCTTTCATCTGGCCGTGGGGCCCTCAGCTCCCAGAGGCACGCTGACCTTAGCTCTTAGTGATGCACCTTGCATGGGGTTGAATTTGGTGTTGTACGACTTGCCTTATTACAATATATATTGAGCCTTTATGAATCTTTAATGTGAAGCACTTAGTGAGGAGTCCATAATCCCCTCAATTGAGCTGAACAAAGGGAACCCATTGGGGAGATGTGCGCTTTCTGCAGAGGCTGCAGTGAGGAGGGGCTGCTGAGATGGGGATGGAAGGCACCCACAGACAGTGCAGCAGGGCCCACAGATGGTGGGGGCACTCCCATAGATGGAGATCTGGCTGCTGTCAGATGAGAAGACCAATCAGACCTGCTCTTACAAACTGAACTCAGAGGTGCAGAGACAGGTTGGATGGCGGCAGGCGTTTGAGTTAAAATTTCCTGTAGGTTGGGGCTGCAGTTGATGGTCTGAAAATCTAATTTATTTGAATTATTGGGTGGTAGGTGAGGGTGTGTGGGCAAAAACATACAGTGGAAAAAACTCCTCTGAAAGAGGAGTAGACACATTGCAAAGAAAAGTGGAGCTCAGAGGACAGAGACAGAAAGAAATGGACAAACAGCAAAAGAGGAAAGGATACAGGTTTCCTTCCTCCCTTAAGGGGAGTTGATTTGAATGAGCTCAAGCCCCTCCAAGGCCTGAGCTTCTTGCAGGGATGCGTTGGGCACCTGGTATTTGCCCAGGCAGGTACAGCATAGGGATTCTGTCTTTGGATTCTTGCCATAACCTTGTGTTGTGATTCCTGCTTTATGGTTGAGGAAACTGAAGTTCCAGATGAAGACACGTGCCTGAGAATGCACCCTGCAAAAGCTGCAGAGGCAGGATTAAAAATTTTTCTTTCCCAGCTCACTGCTCTCAGCCTCACTGATCTGGGACACCCCAGTCCTGTCTAGGAAGCTTTGGATTGCTGTATTTCTGTTTTAAACACTTTTGTCCTTGATTTCCTGGTTCCTGGGTCTTTAGGCTAACTTTGGCTCTCAGCTCAGTGTCGCCTCCTTAAGGCAGCTCTCCTGGGCATCCTGTTTAAAGTAGCCACCTTACCTGTGATTTGATAGCTGAGCACTTTGGGGGTGCTGTTGTTTAGTTTTTTAAAACTTTTTTCAACACTGTGTTTATCCCCATTTCACATTTTTTAGTATTTTGTGTGTGCAGTGATTTGATGATGCATACTTTTCTTCTCTCATCCTGTCAGTAAGCTCCAGGGAGGAAGCAATAGCCTGTGGTTTTGCTGAGTTGCCCATGCATAGCTCAGAATTTGGCATATGGATGTTGTTGTTGTTGTTGTTGTTGTTGTTGTTGTTGTTGTTAGGTGCTGTCGAGTTGAGTCCAATTCATAGCGACCCTTACAGGGTTTTCAATGGCTGACTGTTTTGGGATTGCCTTGGGAGTGGGTTTCCAGGTCCTTCTCCCATTTTGCAGTGCTGGGAATCGAACTCAGGACCTCAGAGACTGCAGAGCAGCGCTCTACCAACTGAGCTAAATTCCAGCCTTGGCATATGGATAGTGTTCAATAAATAGATGTGTGCTGGAGTCCCTATTTTACTTGTGAAGAAGTAGAATCGTGGAAGGATTCAGTAATTTGCCCAAAGTCACTGAGAAAGCAAATGGCAGAGGCAGGGGTTGAACTGGTGTCTAACCCAACTCCAGACCCCACTCTTCCTTCATGATCTCACTGTGAGCTTCCATGCTCGGTGAGTCCTTTGCGAAAAGCATTATTCCTCTGGGCCGGCAGCTGGGGCAGAGAAGGCTGTCCCTACTCACCTGAACAGTGAGCTCGGCTGCCATTCATCCCCTGGCGTGGGCCACAGTGATCAGGACCTGGGCCTACATTTGTTTGCAGTGGGAACTCAGGTGGGTCAATTTCCTGTGCTGGTCTTGGTCTCACCAGCAATGAGGCTGAGGCTCTGGTGCTCTGTGAGGGGTTAAGGGAAGAGAAACAGTGTCAGAGTGTCCAGGAGCGTGGTGAGACTCAAATGGCTCCTTGTCCCCCCTCAGCCTCCATCATCATCTGTTGTCACAGCTGTCCAGATTCCTTGTTTCCAAAGGTGGGTTTAAGCACCTGACATGAGGTGAAAGGGGTGCCAAGGGCCAAAGGTGAAGCCAAGTGGACCACAGATCACTTTGGGCCATATGCAGTCAATGCCTCCAGCTCTGGAACTTTCTGGAGGACATTTCCACCTTTGTAGGCAAGAGCCAGATGCTGGCAGAGGTTTGGGGAAAAAGTGATGGGGAGAGTCTGCTTCCCTGGAACACCGTGGATATCAGCAAAGCCAGTGAAAGGGGCTGGCTCTGGGGGCTTGGGCACAGAGTGGGAGGCTGACCCCACAAGGCTGCCCAAAGCCAGAAGGGAGCATTGAGGTCACCCTTAGGCTCTCTCTGCACCCTGGCTTAGCTATGGTGCAGGAGGCTTCTTGCAGGGAGGACTGGCAGAGGGGGGCACCAAAGACGGGGTGGCCCCAAAGCCATCCTACTGTGCCTCCCCCGAAGCAGCTAGAGCATACGCAATTATAAGACAGTGGGCAGATGACAGAGTTAGTTAATGTAACAAGCCCTTTAAGCATTTAGCCACATTCGAGTGTTTAATCAGCTGTGTAAAGTGCAATATCTATCTTTCAATTTTATGCCATTAGGGGAGACAAGATTTTGATTAGGTACTTAATCTGTGCACGGAAAAAACAGGCCCACAGCAAGCCCACGATGGGGAGGGAAAGGGACATTGGATGGGGGATTCGATAAAGGGGAAAGACAGAAATTTAACATAAAAGAGAATTAGTGCGGCTCCTTTCAATTTAGTGCCCAGGCTTTATGGCCTAATCAATTAGAGGCCTGGCTGGGGCTGCTGGGAAGCCGCTCAGCAGGGCTGGAGGCTTGGCCATATTAATTCCCTTCATTACGTGGGGGTCAGACTGAGGGCTTGGTGGGGGCTTTGCAAGGAGTGGGTCACTTCTCGGGCACTGGCTTAGGAAGCAGAGGGAGGAGGTCAAAGGGTGCCAGGTCCTGGGGGCCTCCAGGAAGACTGGGTTTCCAACAGGGTGGGTCTGGGAAGGATCAGAAAGATAAAGGCCCACAATATGGTATAGATTGCTGCATTAGCCTTTTAGTTGTGGTATAGGAGAAACCTGACTTTGCATACCAGCTTTGTGAACTATTGACTGTGTGATCTTTGGTAAATTGCTTGGCCTCTCTGTGCTGTAATTTGCTGCAGAACTATAATTGAGGCTACCCTAAAGGGTTGCTATGAAAAGAAAAAGATAAAGTGGCATGGAAAGAGTTTAGTTATCAGCTGTTGTTATTGGCATTATTTTTATCTCTAATATTGTTAGTGAGGAGTGTGGGTTTGGGATCTGGTGTTACCGTGGTACTGAGAAAGGGATCCAGGAAGTGGGCAGCAAACCTTAGCACTTGGTTGTGTTTACAGATGAATTTACAAATGGACCCAGAAGGCAACTTAGAAGATAGTTTTATTAGAATTGAAAGGAAGAGGGTGACAGCCAGAGCAGACAGGCCTGGCGAGGGCAGGCTGGGGACTTAGGCTGACATGGGGAGGGAGGAGAGGAGAAGCAGGCTGGGGAGTAAGATGGGTGTGAGGAGGGGGAGATGGAAGATAATGAGTGAGGGAGAGAAAGTTATGCCTTTTGACATAGAAATTGGAAATCAAGCAGGTTTGACAGTGAAGATCCATGAGCAGTGGTACTGATGGTTCTGAGTTAGAGCTCAGGAATCATATAGGTCCAGCAATGAGGCTGCAGGTGGTTCCAAACATCTGTGTAGAAATGTGGGCATCTGTGGGTGCCTGTGGCAGGCTTCTGTAGGTTGCTCTGAACATTGCTGAGACCTATAGACTTTTCTGAGAGCTGTGGACACTGGATGCTGCAAACATCTTTGGGTATTACGGACTGGACACTGCAAATTGTGGACAATGTAGATTTCTGGACACTGTGGACTCTGCATGCTGCAAACATCTTTGGGTATTGCGGACTGGACACTGCAAATTGTGGACAATGTAGATTTCTGGACACTGTGGACTCTGCACCAAAAGACAGGTCTTCTGGGGTCTTTAAGTCCCTGTCTCATTAAGGGAAAGGATATTCCTGTCTTTGATCTTATCTTCAGGTGTGCCAGGTTTCTTCCTTGGCTCAGGCTGGCCTGTCCAGGCTGTAAAACAGCGCTTTCTCTTTACCACTGATGAAGTCCTGCTTCAGATGAGAAGCCCCTTCCCTAGCCTGGACATGGCAGCAGCTGTGGCCTTCATATGTAAACAGAGGTCTCATTACAGATTAGACTATTTGTAAAGGTGTTACAGGTTACAGACTAGGTTATCTGAAAAAAAGTTATCACCTTCTAGCAACGATGCTATTTGCAAGGATGTTATCTTCTAAGAAAGTACTAGATACCAGAATAAGGCATTTGTTTCAGAGGAACCTTAAATTGATATTCATGTTTCAAGTGGTTGGGAAGCAAATGACTGGGAAGTAAATGGCTGCAGAGGCCCCATTGTCCTTTTCTTCCTGCCTGACATCCTTTGTCAATATTATTATAATGAAGATAAAATTTTAACAAGACCTGCAACCATACCACTGGGATGTCCAATCCCATCAGATCTCAGAAACTAAGCAGGGTCAGACCAGGTTAGTACTTCGATGGGAGACTGCCTTGGAACACCAGCTGCTGTAGGCTTGGGAGAAGGACCTGGCAACCCACTCCCCCCAAACAAGCAGCCATTGAAAATCCTATGAATAGCAGAGAAGCACTGACAATAGAATTTCATCTGTTCTACGGAGGGTTGCTATGAGTCAGACACCAACTTGACAACATCTAACAACAACAACAACAACAACAACAACAAAACTTTAACAAGCTCTAACCACTAAAACTTGGTGGATGATCAACCATTTCAAGAAGTCGCATATGATCAGAATCAATAGTACTAAATAAAGAGGTGGAAACTGGCTTGAAGGCATTAGTAAAACACAAGGCTCTAGGAATTGTTGGAATATCAATTGAGATCTTTCAACAATAGATGTAGCACTGGAGGTGCTCACTTGTTTATGCCAAAAGATATGGAAAACAGCTACTTGGCCAATTGACTGGAAGAGATCCGTATTTGTGCCTATTCCCAAGGAAGGGGATCCAACTGAATGTGAAAATTATTGAAGAATATCATTAATGCAAGTAAAATTTTGCTAAAGATCATTCAAAAGTGACCGTGGCAGTATATTAACAGGCAACTGCTGGAAAATCATGCTGCATTTAGAAAGAAGGCATGGAACTAGGGACATCATTACTGAGATCAGGTGGATTTTTCCCCAAAGCAGAGATTACCAGAAAGATATCTATGTTTTATTGACTATGCAAAGCATTTGACTATGTGGATCATAACAGATTATGGATAACATTGTGAATAATGGGAATAGCAGAGCACCTAATTGGACTCAGAAGATATCTGTACATGGACTAAGAGGCAGTCATTCAAACAGAACAAGGAAACACTGCTTGGTTTAAGGTCAGGAAAGGTGTATGTCAGGACTATATCCTTTTACCATATATATTCAATCTCTTTGCTGAGCAAATAATCTGAGAAGCTGGACTTTACGAAGAAGAACATGGCATAAGGATAGGAGGAAGACTCATTAGCGATTTGAGATATGCAGATGACACAACTTTGCTTGCTGAAAGTGAAGAGGATTCAAAACACTTGCTGATGAAGATCAAAGAACATAGCCTTCAGTATGGATTGTGTCTCAATATCAAGAAAACAAAAATCCTTACAACTGGGTCAGTGAGCAACTTTATGAAAAATGGAGAAAAGATTGAGGCTGTCCAAGATTTTGCTTTACTTGGTTCAACAATCAACACCCATGGAAACAGCAGTTAAAAAATCACGATGCATTGCATTGGGAGAAGCTGTTGCAAAAGATCTCTTTAAAGTGTTGAAAAGTAAAGATGTCACCTTGAAGGCAAAGGTACCCCTGGTTCATACTTTTATCTTCAGTCACACCATATGCTTGTGAAAGCTGAACATTGAATAAGGGACACAGGAGAAGAATTGATGCTTTTAAATTATGGTGCTAGAGATGAATATTGAATATACCATGGACTGCCAAAAGAACCAACAGATCTGTCCCAGAAGTGCAATCAGAGTGCTCCTTGGAAGCGAGATGGCTAGACTGTGTCTTATATATTTTGGACATATTGTCAGGAGGAACCAATCTCTGGAGAATGATATCATGTTTAGGAGAGTGGTGGGTTAGTGGAAAAAAGGAAGACCCTCAACTAGATGGATTGACACAGTGTCTGCAACAATGGGCTTAAGCATAGAAAGATCATGTTTCATTCTACTGTACATAGGGTTGCTATGAGTTGGACCTACTTAATGGCACTTAACCACAACTACTCCCAGCACTTTCTTTGTGTACCTGATGTTTTCAAAGGTTTTCTCTTACTAATAGGAGTTTTTCAGCTTGCTATAGTTGCTACAGTTTATGAATGAAGGAACCGAGGCACAATGAGGTCAGTGACTTACCCAAGGTGAAGGCTGTGGAGGCTCTCAAGTTGGCATTCCCTATGGAGGGGTGCTCACTCCCAACTGACATGGCCAAGTGTAGTGGGTCTGGGTTCTACAGTGGATGAAGACACTAGGAGGAGGGTAGCATCACTAAAGGACCCAAAGACGCCATATATTAACAGGCCACTCTGTAGTTACTGAGAAAGTTGGAGGAAAGGGGTCTCAGGCCAGGCCAATGATCTTCACAGAATGACAGAGACCAGAAGATTGAGGAATGAATTGCTGTCCCCTAGATTTTCTGAAGAAAGCCATGGTCTACGAAAGGTAGGAAGAATAGGGCTGTTTGGGGCAGAGTGAAAGTGAACCCAGATTGAAACCACTGGAGCTGTGAGTGAGCTGGATGTGTGGTCTGGTGAAGTCTAGATGAAATTATGAAAGGAGGCCCTTAAGCAAGTGAGGAGCACTGAAACCAGCAGACAGGTTAGTTCAAGCGAATTTTCTTCTCTAGCAGATATGGGAAGGGTGAGAAGAAACAAGCACAGATTATTGGACCCTTACTAGCTGACCTCTTGCTTGGTAACTATGAGACTCTGGGAAAATTGCTTGATCTTTCTATGCCTTTTTTCCCAGTTGTAACCCAGGGCAATCATGGTGTAGTATAGCTGATTGGGACTAGACATGATATTTGCAGTCTTGGCTATCATAACAGAATCCCTGGAGTGACCTCAGGGGAACATGTTCCTGCAACCATGGCAGCAAAATATGCAAAACTACACAGGTTAGCTAGGCCTATTGTAATGGTAATGGGACTATCAACATTTCTTCTTGGAGGGAGTGGGTAAGGAGGGTCAGAAGACTCTCATGGGACCTCCACAAGACCCTTTCTGGAGGTACCAACCACTAGCCCTTCCTGTCCCAAATGAACATGACGTACTAAGTTATGTAAGAGACGAATGACTGGCTGAAAGTGGGATATGATGGTGGTGTAGCTGTGAGGACCATCTTCTTGGTGGGAGCTTCTTGGAAGGAATTCCTCCCACTGATGGAGCTGTGCATAGAATCTATCCATGAGTCATTCACACCCCTGTAAGAAATCTAAATAAACTCATGGTTCACAAAGTTTAATGTGATCCACCTTTGGTCTGTCTGCATTCCCTCTGGCTTTCAAGCAACATATGGTTATTATCTCATAGGCTGGTCATCAGGATCAAATAAACTGGTATATATATATGTATTTAAAATGCCAATATCTGTGCAAGGCACTGACTAAGCATTTGACCCAACATCTAGCAACAACAATTATCATTGCTTGTTGCATTGGTACTTTCTAAGGCCTGGTGCTGCTTTGCACACAGCAAGATCCCATGACATCCTGTGGCATCTTGGTGGATGGTTGATATGATAGCCGTTACTTGGGTGAAGAATTTAAGTGCAGAGATTAAGTGGCTTGTCTGATATCATATAGCTGGCATGTGATAGGGATGAGACCTTTTGCTTGATTATTTTGTTGTTGTTGTTAGGTGCTGTCAAGTGGGGTCTAACTCATAGCAACCCTGTATACAATAGACCAAAACACTACCTGACAGTGTGTCATGCCTAGCACTATTGTTAGTGATTCTCTGCTATTCATAGGGTTTTTGATGGCTGATTGTTTCAGGAGTAGGCTGCCAGATTCTTCTCCCAAGCCTACAGCACATGGTATTTCTGGGCAGTGTCCCATCCAAGTGCTAACCAGGCTGGACCCTGTTTAGCTTCTGAGATTGGATGCTAGGGTGGTATGGCTGTAGGCACTTGATCATTAGTTGCTACTAAAGGCATCCTGCCATGCAGTGCTGCTGGGTCAGGCACATGGTATAGTAGGAAATTTGGGAACTTAGTTTATTCCAATGTATTTGTTGAGTACTTACTATGTGCCACACACTACATACTCTGTGAAGGCAGGAATCACATCTGTCATTGTCACTGACCTTGAACAATCACTTAACATATATTCATATAATGAATGATGAATGAATGAATGAATGGTATAACTGTGTCAAAGTCCTCAGTGTCCTTGAGCAGAGAGTGGAGAAAGATGAATTATGTGATTTTCTTGTTTGTATTCATGGAGTCATGATTGGCCAAGTGGGAGGCAACATGATAGAGTGGACAGAAAAGTGACGCACTCTGAGTTGGAATTGTGGACTATGACCTTATGGTTGGAGAAGACATGTAAACTCTCCCAGCCACTTCCTTCCATTTGGCAGAGGCATAATAAAAGTCCTGCTCCCTTCTTTATCCCGTAGCTGAGATGATCAAGGGAAATATTTTAGCATAGAGTCTGGCACATGTTAGATGCTTAATGAATGTTACTTTTCATCAATCCTTTCCTTCCCTTGAATAATAAAGAGATCAATGAACCTATCATTTGTATCACACCTGCAGCCATATCACCCTGGAATCCAATCCTGTCAGATCTCAAAATCTAAGCAGAGTTGTGCCTGGTTAGTACTTAGATGGGAGATTGCCTGGGAACACTAGATGCTGTAGGCTTGGGAAAAGGACCTGACACCCACTTCCAAATATCAATCAGACATTGAAAACCCTATGAATAGTAGAGAATCACAGCATGGAACAGTGTTGGAGAGTATTTCACCTATTGTATGTAGGGTTGCTATGAGTTGGACCCTACTTGAGGGCACCTAACAACAACAGCGATGTCATTTTCAACCAGGGGGAAGTCTTCTCATGAAATGTCATTAAGGTTTGTCCTTACAAATCATCTTGCTGGGGTCTTTTTTCCCTACCTAGATTGGAATTATGGGTAGGTAAGGAGAAGCTCTTCTTGTACTGGTACTTGGGCACCTTTTGTATCCTCTGGCTTTGGACAGCAGTGTGCAGCACTGCCAGATAGCAGCAAGCAGCAGCAGCAGCTCCCTCTAGTGTTACAGCTCTTGTGCAGTCCTGTGAGCTGGAATCCTTAGCCTTATGGTGACAACCATTACAGCTCTGTGCAGGCCTAGGTATTAGGATTCCCCAGCCCTTGATAGCAGCTAGTGTTACATCTTTCAGACCTAGGTATTGGAATCCCCAGCTCTTGGCGGAGATTTATGTTACAGCTCTTGAGTCTAGGGTGTTTGAGACCCCAGTTCCTTTAGGCCATGGGCCTCTCTGGAACTCTCTCAGCAACCATGGCCTGTGGTTTTCTTCTTTGACTCTTTATAGCCTTCTGTCCTTCAGCCTCAGCTCTCCACTCCCTCTCTCCTCTTTACTTTTGGTGTTCCTCATTTTTTCTTCCTCAGCTGCTATCTGGAGTATTTCAACTGCCTCTCATTACTATTGCTGTTACTGCTGCCTTTTTTTTTTTTTTTTTAAAATCACTGTTGCAAGTTCTCCACTGCCACTGCCACTGTGGCTTCTGCTAGTGCCTCCATCATGGTAGCTTCTTTGCTGCCATGGTTCTTGCCACTTCTGCTGTCTCTTCTGCTGCTGCCACTGCTGCTGTTGCCTCCACTGATGTCACTGCTAGCATTCCTTCTATGCTGTTGTCATTGCTGCCATTCTACTTTTGTGGCTCCTACAACTGCTGCTGTCACTACTGCCGCTCCATTGCTTCTGTTTATTTCTTTGTGTTACCAGCTCAGCCTCCTGTACTCAAGATGGAGATCAAAAGTAGGCAAGAAAAAACAACTCAAGAGAAACCTTTTGTTGGGCCTAATTTTGCAACACTAGGAGGCAGAACAGGAACATGTCTCTTGGCTGGCTCACACGAGGAGTGAATCAGTCTTCTTATATAGCCAGTAAAGGGATTCTTGCACCAGTCACAGCAGACCTTCAGGCAAATGAAGGATTGTGTTCACACCTATTATGACATTATCTCTTTTGCAGCAGTCATGGCAATCTCTCTTTTGGGCCAGTAGGGGAAGTGCTCCCCCTCTGGCCTGTATGGAAATGGTTGCATGGAAAATCCTGTGTAAGCTATTTGGACAGTCATATTTGGGGCAGTCCCTTCAGGAGCCAGACTTGTGCTTTGGCAGCAAGCAGCTGCATGTGACATGTAGCTTCCTCAAAGTATCTTTGGAGTTTTCGAAACAGCTGGTGCCTGCATGTGGGCAGTCCAACTGGCCACTTAGCTGATAATTCTTCACTCAAGGCAGCCAAAGCACCAGGGAAGGGTCTAACAGCCGTCAATTAGGGAGTAAAATTATTCCATCCTCCAACACCTTAGCTTATTTATAGGAAAAATAAGCATCAGAAGGGATAAGGACTTATAATAAACATTAATATCCATTTTAACAGTATTTAACAGTGCTTCAATGATGCTTAACACCTGCCTATCATCCCAGTGAGAGGTGGGTTCCCCACTCTGTCTCTTCCCCATTGATAATTTTAGGAATATGTCACATAAGGAGAGGGTAGTGGTCTCATTACCTTCTCTCCCAGTACTCTGTACTTCATAGCATGAACCCTCATGTTGTGAAACATTTGTTTTTCCTATTAAACTAGCTTGCCTCTAGAGTAGGGAGTCGTCTTGTTCACTAGCTTAATAGACATTCAGCAAATCTTTGCCAAATGACTATATAAATAAATTGATGAGGGACAGAGAGGGTCTTGCAGTTCCATTAAGTATGGGACACAGATGGGAAGAATAGACATTATTGGACAATAGTACCTGCACTTAAGAAGCTCTCCAGGTGGTAGCCCTGGACATAGTCTTACTGAGTAAAATCTGATAAACAAAGCTGTTAGCCATTGCACTAGTGTCTTGAAAACTAGCCTCACAAATGGAAGCACTTAACCTTGTACTTTTTGATTCCATAGTCATTTGGAGCAGAGGTTGGTAATGTTTTCTGTAAAGGACTAGAGAGTAAATATTTTAGCCTTTGAGGACTGACAGTCTCTGTCACAACTACTCAATGACTATAGTGAGAAAGCAGCCATAGACGCTATCTAAGCATGAATGTGGCCAGGTTCCAATAAAACTTTACTTACAAACAACAGGTGGCCAGCAGATCTGGCTCATGGTGATTGTGTGCCAATTCCTGGTTTAGAGGGTCCATCCCCAAGGAAGTACCTTTCTGTTATGCAAATTCATATCCACGTTAATGTTAATTTTTAGCAGCTGTGCCCCCAATTCACAGAGGACAACCCTGAGTGGTGGGTGGACACAAAGGCCTTCTGAAGACTCAGACTCAGCAGACTGTTGCTCTAGACATGGCAGAAACCACCATCTACCACTAATGAACACTTACTATGTATCATACACACTTAACGTGCACTATCTCATGGAGTATCCTTAGCAACCCAGAAAGGTTGGTCCTATTATTTTCCTCATCCTAAAGTTGAATAGCCTGCAGCCATAGCCCTGTGGCATCTGATCCCAGATGCCAGGCTATTAGATCTGGGAAGCTAAGCAGGTTCGGGCCTGGTTAGTACTTGGATGGGAGACTGCCTGGGAATACCAGGTGCTATAGGCTTGGGAGACAGACTCAGCAACCCACTCCCAAAAATTAACTTGCCATTGAAAACCCTATGAACGGTAGAGAAGCACTGACAAAGTGTTTTGCATGTTGTATGTAGGGTCACTATGAGTCAGATACTGACTCGATGGCACCTAGCAACAACAACAAAGTTGAATAAACTGAGGCTCAAGGGGGTTAAATGACTTACTTATGGTCACATAGCCAATGATATGGCTCTTATTTTTTAAGAATATTTATTGATCATCCACAATATTCCAGACACTTTCTTATAGTTCGACACACAATAAACCACTGCCCTTGATCTGTTCTCATTATACTCAGGGATGATGGATAATAAATGGACTGAAGAAATAAAGAATATAGGACATTGGAAGGGATAAAGTATCAGGATGGGCATGGGTGAAATCAAGGGTCATCAAACTATGTGTGATCAGTAGGCTGAATCCCACTCACTGTTTTTGTAAACCAAGTCCTGTTAGAACACAGTCATGCTCATCTGCTTGTGTATTGTCTAGGTGAGCTTTTGTTCTACAATGGTAGAGTTGAGTAATTGCAGCAGAGACTTTTTAGCTCTTTTTTTTTTTTTTTTTGGTACTGGGGGTTGAACCCAGGGCCTTGCGCCTGCATGCTTTGCAAGTGCCGGACCACTGAGCTGTGCTCCCAGGCTTTTTTTTTTTTACTTTTTGAGACAGGGTCTCGCTAAGTTATGCAGATTGCCTCTGGTCTTGAACTTGTGATCCTCCTGCCTCTGCCTCCCAAGCTGCTGGGATTCCAGGTGTGCGCCACTGCGCCCGGCTGACTTTTTAGCTCTTGAAGGCAAAAAAACATTGATGACTCCTGGCTTAAAACAACCAATATTTATTTTTTGCCAATGCTTCATGTCCTTCTGGGTTGGCCCAAGAGCACAACTTATTGGCCACCCAGGGGCCCAGACTACTGTAGTATCTACCATCTCAAACATATGTGAAGTAGAGGAAGATTCTGGAAAGTTCTCTATAGGCTATTAAAGGTCTATTCCAAAAATGACATGTGCTGTTTCTGCTCAGAATTTATTGGTCTCACTCAACAGAATGGGATCTAACTTTGATATGGGCTTAGAAAGTGAAGAGCTTGAAGTATTTGGTGAGTTGCCTTATGACCACACATGCTGTGGGAAATATGAACCCAGGGTAAGTGGATGGTGTCTGTAGGGGCTTTTTAATATTAAATATCATAGCCAGACTTGGCTCAGATGAGAACTCAACTGGGATTGGAGCCCAGATCTGTCTTCTGTGAGAAAATGTCCCCTCTGCCTCCAGGCATGCTGCTCTACCCTCATGGCCCATGGAAAGGGATGTCAGGAATGTCACTGTGGCAAAAAAGAGGAGTGTTCCCCCTTGTGAGCTCCTCCTTGGGGTCCTGCTGACCTTGCTTCAGCTACCTTGCTCCAGTCATAGGGCTTTTGTCTTTCACAGTTCACAACCTCATAGCAGCCACAGCAGGCAGCTTTGCTGGCCAATTCTAGGAGAGATGGGCCAGAGGAGGAGGGGGAGAGACCTTCTCAGTGAGGCTGTGACTGCAAGGCACTACATTAACGTTATTAATAACCCTCTCATCCTTTATTGAAAAGATGCTCTCTGTGTCTGAATTTGCCACTATGGTAACCCATTTATTAAGGCTATAAGAGCTAGAGTTGCTTCAGACCATATTTATTACCGTGATTTGCTGAGGGAAGGCTCTGATCCAGGCTGGGCAACTATGGGAGAGAGTGTGTTGTGGCTTAGAGGGAAGGAAGGCCTTAGCTCACCTTCCTGGAGGTCAGCAAGGGTACAGTTTCTGCCTCTCCCAGTTAAAGTGAGACTCAAATTGCAGGTGAGGAGTTGGGGGCTGAACACAGTGGTAATCCATTCTCTTCACATGTACAATAGGACAGCAAGAGTTAGAGAACCTGAGTGAGTCCCTGCAGTCCCAGAGCTGTAGCCAAGTGGGTGATAGTAGTGGTTCTCAGAGTCAGGAGCTCATTTTTCTATAAAAATCTGTGGGTTGTTCTCATCCCCCCCCCCACTCTCTCTCTCTCTTGTACTAAGGGGCTGAACCTAGGGCCTTGCACATGCTAGGCAAGTGATCAACCACCTGCCTCACAAGTGATCAAGGCGAACCTGCCTCAGCCTCCTGAGTTTCTGGGATTACAGGCATGCTCCACAGTGCCCAACACTGAGCCCTTCTTATAATGGCACCAGTCATATCAGATTGTTGTTGTTGTTGTTAGGTGCCGTTGAGTCAGTGTCCAACTCATAGCGACCCTACGTGCACCAGGCGAAACAGTATTGTCAGTGCTTCTCTGGTATTCATAGGGTTTTCAATGACTGATTGTTTTTTTGGAGTGGGTTGCTGGGTCCTTCTCCCAAGCCTAAAGTACCTGGTATTCCTAGGCAGTCTACCATCCAAGTACTAACCAAGCCCAACCCTGCTTAGCTTCCAAGATCTGATGAGATTGGATGCCACAGTGGAATAGCTGAAGGCTTTGTATCAGATTACGCCCACTTTAATAACTTCATTTAACTTTGATTACCTCTCTAAAGACTCTCTCTCTCCAAATAAAGTAACATTGTGAGCTACTGAGGATTAGGATTTTCAACATATGGATTTTGGAGGAACACAAATTAGCCCATAACAGAACTCAAAGGTCAGCCTAACATGCGAAATTCTCTGGGGTCAACCTGGAATGTCCATGTGGTTGTACAATGGAGTGCTTCAGGCAGCTCTTGTCATGGAGGACTATCCCTTCCCCATGCCTCCCTTGTTGAAGCCCAGGTCACACTGATTCTACCTCTAAACTGCCCTCTCAGAAGGTCAGAATTGTCTAGGACTCCAAAGTCTTGGGTTTCTTCCACTTCTAGGTCCTATCACTCTTGCCCCTGTAGCTGCTGCTTCTCTTGCACTTTTCTTTTATTTTCATGATAGGGTCTCACTATTTATCCCAGGCTGGCCTTGAAATTGTTATGTATCTAAGGATGGCCTCCAACTCGTGATCCTCCTACCTCAGCCTCTGGAGTGCTGGGATTTCACGGGTGTGCTACCACAGTCAGCTCCTCACGCTTTTTGCTGTAGTTCATTCAGCATTTGCTTCTCGATGTGGCTGGAATCTTCACAGCCAGGATGTCTACTGCTTCTCTAGCAAAGCTTTTTGGATTTTCTCTCTCCCTATACCTGATTGCAGGCTGGGATTTAGCTCAGTGGGTAGAGCGCTGCGCTGTAGTCTCTGAGGCCCCGAGTTTAATTCCCAGCACCCCCAAAATGGGAGAAGGGCCTGGCAATCCATTCCCAAGGCAATCCAGAAGCACTCAGCCATTGAAAACCCTATGAGGGTCGCTATGAGTTGGATACCCACTCCATGGCACCTAACAACAACAACAACATACATGATTGCATTCTTCCCTTCCTCCTACTGTCCTTTTTCTTTCTACCTCTCTCTCCTTCCTTTTCTTCCTTTTTCTCTCTCTCTCCCTCATTCTCCATTCTCTGTACACTTGCTCCATGTTGGACACTGGGCTAGATGCTGTGGAAAGAGACAGGAAAGAAGTCAACCCATAAGACCACTTCAGAGACTGAAAGAACTAATGAGAAAATAAACCAGGAGAGAAGATTTCTATAAGGAGTGAACATTTGCACTAAAAACCTGAATGATGCCACATGGAGACAGGGGACATGTTGGGGGTGGGGAGGGATGTGCTGAGGCCTAAGAGGATAAGAATTTGCACATGGAAAATTGGAGAAAAGGAGTTTTCCAGATGGAAATTGGAGGAAATGAGTTTTCCAGATGTCCTCCATGACAAGAGCTGCCTGAAGCATTCTATTGTCCGATGGAATATTCAGTGACAAACCCCAGTTAAAAATTTACAGCAAAGGCAGATTCAGACTTAGAACCTCCTTGAGGTAGGCCCTGTCCTCATACAACTTGATTGTTGTTGTTAGGTGCTGTCAAGTCAAGTACAACTCATAATGACCCTATGTACAACAGAATGAAACACTTCCCAGCACTGTGCCATGCTCAGAACTATGTCAGGGCTTCTTTTCTGTTCATAGGGTTTTCAAAGGCAGATTGTTTCAGGAGTGGGCTGCCAAGTCCTTCTCCCTAGCCTGCAGCACTTGGTATTCTCAGGTGGTCTCCCGACCAAGGATTAACCAGGGCGACGCTGCTTATCTTCTAAGATCAGACAGGATGGGATGCTAGGGCGCTAGGGCTGCAAACACAACTTGATTAGGAAGGAAAAAGTACACTAAGACTCTCATGAGTTAAAGCATGTAAAACCGCACCTGGGAAAAGTGACTGGGAAAGACTCATGTCATGAGAGCATAAATGAGGAGACTCATCCTTGCCAAGGAGATTGGGGGGTGATGGTAAGCCATGCTCTAGAGGAAGCAGGAATGTTAATGGGCAGGTGACAGATGGGGCAGATGACAGGTGGGGCAGGAGACTTAGGCTGTGCAAAGAACTGGTGAAAGCTGAACACATCTGAAGAAACAAAAGTAGGACACTGTAATTGGAGCAACTGCAGAAAGAAGCCACACGTGAGATGAAGTCTGCAGAGGCCAATCATTAGGAGCATTAAGGCTTTGCCAAATCTGGCCATTTCATGCAAATGCCACACAGAGACATTGGAGGGTAGCGAAGAGGGGTAGGAGTGGGCAAGAATCAGATTGGGGAGTACAAAAGATTGCTCTGCCTGCTGAGAGAAAATTGAGCAGGGACAGAGAGGCACGAGTGTGTCGCTGGGTAACGTTGAAGTGTGTTGACAAATAGGTGTCCCCTCACCACACATCACTGACCTTTTCACTTATTCACCAGTAGGTGTTGTCACTTGTGGGGCCAGAGAACAAAGATACTAAAATCACTGTGTTTTTGTGTTTGTTTTCTTCAATTTTCATTTCGATCTTATTTTACCCTCATGTTGAAGTTGCAGAACTAATACAACTTCTATTCTCCCAGCTTCACCAATTTCCCCTGATGATAACAACTTTTATAACCACAGTACAATGATCAAAACTAGAAAATTGACATTGGAATGATACCTCAAGCTGAACTAAAGACTTGGTTGCACCATTTTATATAATTGTGCACATGTGTGTCTAGTTCTAAGTTAGGGACTTCTGAGTTTTGAAAGACAAAAGGCAGAAAAGGTGAGGAAACATCATTGCCAAGCTAGTGCCTTCTATTCCAAATACTTAAAGACGTTCTGAGTTAGAAAGTTAGATGACTTGTTTGACCTGGGCGGCTCTGTGGTGGGTCTCCATCCTCGTTCTTTCCCCTTCCTCTTCAGTCTACACAACCTGTAGCCACCAGACTTACTTTCAGCTGACTGTGTTCTGTAGTCCACAGCATCTCACCTCTCCTCTTGCCTATGAAGGGGAGGGTAGGCCTCTCAGGATGTCTTACACATCAGATGGCCCCCAGCCTACCTGATCACCTGTGTCTTCTGATATCTTCCTTCCCAACTTACCTGTGCCACTTCAGTACCTGATCCTCTACCATGGATGTCTGTGTTCATCTGTTTTCTGCCATCTGGAAAACCCCTTTTCTCCAATTCTGCATGTGCAAATTCATATCCTTTTAGGCCTCAGCACAGCCCTCTCCAGCCCCAGCATGTCCCCTATCTCCATGTGACATCATTCAGGTTTTAGTGCAAATGTTCACTCCTTACTGAAATCTTCTCTCTCTTGGTTTATTTTCTCATTAGTTCATTCAGTCTCTGAAGTGGTCTTATTGGTTGACTTCTTTCCTGTCTCTCCCACCAGCATGTAAGTTCCGTGAGTGGGGACACAGTTTGTCTTGGCCTCTGCTGTGATCCCAGCACCTGAAACAGAGTGTGGCACTGAGTAGGTGCTCAATACATACTCACAGAGAGGCTGGTTGACACATAATCAATACTAGTTCTGTTTAGTTAAAATAATCATAATAAGGGTGAAGTTTTATGGCTGGAGCAAGCTCATTCTCCTCTGACCTCTACAGCTTGCTGTCTTGGCTTTTGATACATATTGCTCTATGGCATGAATCGTTGCCACATTTGGGTGAGTCTATCTCTATACAGACAGAGAGTCTCTTGCTGCTGCTGCTCTTATTCATCTGTGGATTTCCTTCAGCCTAGGAGGTGGCACATGTTAAGCTGCCATGGTAAATATTCTGATTGAATGAATATTTGCATAAATGAGAAAGAGCAGCTATTATTGCTTCTATTTTGCAAGTGAGGCAAGACTCCTGCAGCGGAGCTGGGCAGAGGAGCCAGGCATCTCCTCTCTGCTCCCCACCATCCACATGATTGTGGCCTCTCTGTCTCCTACTCTTTGAGCTCTTAGAACAATAAGTACCAACCCATAAAGCTCTCTCCAATGTATCTTGCTCTTATTAGAATAGAGAGGAACTGAAAGGGCTTTCAAAAGAGCCATCTGTTAGTTTTCATAAAGACATTATCTGCTTCCCATCACAGGGTTTTTGCTGTCTCTGACATGCGTCTGCTCTCTCTCCGCTGTCTGCGAGAGCAGAGTGCAGGGTGCCCCTCCATTTTCCTGTCTGAGCATGGCTGCTGGAGGTGGGCTGCAGATGGAGTATTTATCTAAAAGTGAAGAGATATGACTTATAAGCAAGCCCAATATTAAATGTATAAATAATGCATCCTGTGGCATTATTTATAATGCAATAACATCCCATAATGTAATAAAAGTATGCAGGTTCGTAGTGTTTTTCTTAACCCCTTCATGTCTTGGAAGATGCTATGGATCCCTCAGCTTCCTTGGTCCTTCAGGGCTTCGGGATAAGTATCATATGCCAATCTCTGTCTGGGTTCCAGCTTCTTTACAGCTGAGGCCCCTAACAACCATCTGCAGGAGATCTAGGCCCCATTACCAGGGCAGTAATTTTCAAACTTTGACATCCATCAGAATGCAGATTTCCTATCTTTAATCTATTAATCTGAAATTTTGAAGCATGTGAAGAAGACATTTGAATGCTTAACCAGCTACTCTGGTATTTGGTAAAGCATGTAAATGAGGGCTTTTATGGCGTGATAGACATAGACATCCCCAGCTCATTGCTCTGGGACTCAGAATCACATCAGTCTTGTTAGAACTATGCATTGGCCTTATGACTCAGTTTCAATTGTTGCTTACTGCCCAGTTCCCAGTGAATGCCACCTGTGTGACTCAACCCAGTCACCTGCTAGTTGACCTCCTTCATGTCAGCTGGTGCTTACCTGGGAGCCTGAATCTTATCTGCTCCAGTGTGTCCTTGCTTATCAGATGCATAAAACTCTGAGACAAACGCAGGAGACTGTGCTACTTGGACATCCGCATGCCTGTGCCTGATGCTCTGCAAATCCTTGGTCTCTACTTATGTCTAGCTGGCAACCATACCATTGTGGCATCCAATCCTATCAGATCTCAGAAGCTAAGCAGGGTTGGGCCTAGTTAGTACTTGCATGGGAGACTGCCTGGGAATACCAGGTACTGTAGTCTTGGGAGAAGGACCCAGCAACCCACTTCCAAAAACCAATCTGCCATGGAAAACCCTATGAATAGCAGAGAGGCACTGACAAAAGTGTTTCTCTTGTTATATGCATGGTCACTATGAGTCCAACACTGACTTGATGGCACCTAACAACAAGTGTTGGCTAGTATTACCCAGAAACTTGCCTCTCTTTTGGGCTCTCCCTTGTTCTCCAAAGTGCCTGTCTTTGTGGATCTATTGTTTTCAGATTGCCAATCTCTCTATCCTTTTATAATGAAAAGCTAACCCTATATTCCTGATCACTGAAAAACAGAACCTGTCAGAGGGGTGGGTGCTCTGTGCTTTCTGTTCCTCACCCTGGCTACCCACCTTCCTCTGTGTCATGACCTGCATCATCCTGTCAGTCCTCCTTCCCATCATGTAGAAGAGGTATACTGACTCCAACATTAGGTTGACTCTCCTGCTTGTGCTCTGGACCCCAACTCTGCAGCTGCTCGGGGGAGTTCTTTCTATCAGTAATCTCTCCTCCAGAATCTTCAATATCTTTCCTTTTGTTTTGTTAGTGAGCTTCTAAATATATTTAATATCTTTCACCTGCCTACCATCATTTGGTCCAATGCTTTTTCTAACTAATACTCTATCTCTTCCCCATCTCAATCATATTTCCTAATAACAATGGTGTGTATCTATTGGTTCTTGTCACATAGCGAATATATATGTAGTGAATGTGCTAAATTGTCTTCACAATAACCCTATGATAATATTAGGGGAGTGGTATACTTTGTATCTGTAGTGTCCCCCAGAGGCTTATGTATTAAAGTCTTTGTCCAAAGATGATGGCACCACTGGAAGGTGATGGAAATATTAGGACGTGGGGCCTAGTTGCAGGGACCTACTAGGTTACTGAGGGCATGCCTTTGTAGGGTATATTTTGTCTTATTCCCCCTTCCTCCTCATCCTTTTTCCTCTTCCCCTTCTCTTTCTCCTTCTGCTTCCTCCTCCTCTTTCTCTTCTTGTTCTTTGTGTTCTTCCTGTTATTCTTTCTCCTTCACCTCCTCCTCTCCTACTTCTCTCTCCCCTGCTTCATATTCCTGGCGGCCATACGGTGAGCATCTTTTCTCCACTCTGCACTCTCCATCATGATATTCTGCCTCAACATAAACTCACAGCAATGAGACCAGATGACCTTAGACCAAAACCACTGAAACCATGAGCCAAAACAAAACTTTTCTCTTTTAGGTTGTTTTCCTAAGATATTTTGTTACAGTGACGGAAAGTGAATGCCCCAAACTGATACCTACTAGTGAGGTTGTTGCTGTGAATATACCTCACCATATGGTTCAAAAGCCTTTGGAATTGGTTCATGGGAAGAATTTGGAAAGGTTTGGAGATGTAGGCTAGAGAAGTCCTAGAATGTTGTAAGTGGAGCTTAAAGGGAAATTCTGGTGTGAGGTCAGATCAGAACACTAATAGGAAGGCAGACAGTAAAGACAATGTTGTGTTGTTTTTGATGGATATGAGGACTTTGTTGGAAAATGGACTACAAACCATTTGTATTACTTTCTGGCAAATAACTTGTCTACATTTTGTTCCTGTATTGAGACCTTGTGTGAGGCTGAGTTTAAAGCAACAGACTAGTATATCTGCTGGAGGAAATTTCAAGGCAGCACAGCATTCAAGTAGTGGCATGAGTATTGCTGGCTACCTTTAGCAAGGTTTCAGTGAGAATGGGGAACAAAATGCAGAGCAGAAATATTTGAAAACTGGTAGTTTGGCCATAAAAGAAGCCCATTTAACATTGAGGGTGTGGTTGTTGAAGAGATTGATGCTATTAAAAAGAAGCCAAATACTTTGCACTAGGACACTAGATACTATAAGGTGATTTCAGTAATTGGACAGAATGTGCCCATTACAGGCTCAAAGGGGTAGAAGTATAAACTCATTTGAAAGATTGGTTTGAGAAGAAAGTGCCAGGTTGCCTTGCTTGCATAGTGCCACCTTCAAAGTTGTTTCTCCAGGATCCATTTTACCATACTTAGCCTTCCAGCTACTCAGAGGCTGCTATAACCATGGTCCAAGTGGATCTGGCTACTGCTTGAGCTGGTGGTACACTTTGGCATTGTCCATGAGGCTCTGGTTTTACAGGCAAGAGTTGTTGGGTCATGGTGGTTTCCATGCAGATTTCAAAGGCATCACTGGGAAGCCAGGCAATGGGTACCAGAATCAAAATCCTTGCAGGTAGTCCCCCAGAGGGTGACATATGAAGCTGTGAGAGTGAAGTCTAATTTGCAGTGGAGACCCCTGTAATTTAGAGAGGTCAAGAATATGGAACATCTGCTAAGGAAAGCTGCAGGCACCATACAGAGCCAGCCCAAGACAGAAGTCATGTGGCCTGAAGCTAGCAAGACCACAGGAATAGGGCTTCCCAAGCCCTTTGGAACTCACATCCTACTACCGTGTGTCCTAGATGCTGGACAGGGAGCTATAAGATTTAATGTTTGCCCTGCTGGGTGCCAGTCTTGTTTTGGTCTGATACTTCCTCAATATTCTCTCATTTCTCCCTTTTGGAACGGGAATGTTTATTCTATTCTTGTCCCACCATTGTATGTTGGAGGTATGTAACTTGACTTTTGACTTTTACAAGGGATCACAGAGTTGTCTTGATTTTTAGAGTCTTTGGACTTGAACTTTTGAGCAAAACTGGAACTGTGAAGACTTTGAGGTCCCTTGGAGATTGTATTAGTAAGAACCAGTGTGACAGAAATACCTGATGGAAACAATTTAAAGGAGGAAGGATTTATTTTAGCTCATTGTTTCAAAGGGTAAGTTCCTCACAGGAGAAAGGCATGGTGAAGCACTGGCAGGAGTGTGTGGTGGAGGCTGTTCACATCACATCACAGGAAGCAGAGAGGGAGAATCAAGTTGGAACCAGGGGTATGTGTAAAATCTTCAAGGGCCTGTCCCTACTGACCTACTTCTGCCAGCTATGTCCCACTTTCTGAAGTTCTATGACCTCCCAATCCAGTGCCATCAGCTGGGGACCTAGTGTTCAAACATGAGACTTGGGGCATTTTATAGCCAAACCATAACAGGGATGGTCTAAATGCATTTTACATTATGCAATGGACATGAGCCTTTGGGAGTCAAGGGTGGAATGTTATGCTTTAAATCTGCAATGTCACCCAAAGCCTCATGTTTTGAAAGTTTGGTCCCCAGCTGGTCGTGCTGTCTATTGAGAGGGAGTGGAAACAGGAGGAGGGGCATAGTTGGAGGAAGAAGGTCAGTGGGGGCATGTATTTGAAGAATATATTTTGTCATCTGCCCCTCCATCCCTTTTTCTATGCTTCTTGGATTCCACGAGTTGAGTAGCTTTGCTCTTCCATGCACTCTCTCTCGTGATGTTTTGCCTCAAAAAAATCCCACAGTGAAGAGAGCCTGTGACCATGGATTGAAACCTCTGAAATTGTGAACCAAAATAAGCCTTTCTTCCTTTAAGTTGTCCCTAGCAGGTATTTGTTACAGCAATGGAAACCTGACTAACGCAGTGAGGTAACACATAATTAAGGTACAGAGATATTGAAAAAGTTAGACAGAGGTATACATTAGTGTAGGATTTGATCTCAGGTAGTGTGACTTCAAAACAAGTGTTTAGACTTGTCTACACAGCTTTCTTACCTTCAGTTGCTTCTCCACAATTTGATTCCTACTCTCAAACCAGTGAAGTGCTCCATATTATTATATCTAATGGGAACTTTTGGGGACTAATTTTACCAGCTGGAGCACAAGATAGCACTGACTTCCCCATTCATATTTGGAGGCTTTTTGTTTTTTGTTCTTGTGACCCTGTGTTCTTGTTTTCCTTTTATCTCTGATATAATTTAAATCTAAAATATTTCCCAAAAGTCACGTGTTTGAATGCTTGATCCCTAAGTGGTGGTGCTGTTTGTGGAAGCTAAGTAACTTTGGGAGGTGGGTCCTAGTGGGCAGAAGTAGGTCACTGGGGGAAGGCCATTGGAGATGTTACATGAGTCCCCAGCTCCAGTGCTTTCTGCTCCTGATATGCCATGACATGACGGTCTCTGCCACAGGCCCTGCTTCTATGATTCACCTTTACTGTAGACTAAAATTCTCTAAACCATGAGCCAAAATAAATCTTTTCTAAGTCATTTCTGTCATGTATTCTTCCAGAGTGACACACAAGATAACTAATATACCGCTTAGGTAATTTCTTAGTGACATTTTGCAGACTCTTTTGTCTATCCAAGACCTTATATTTTGGGGTACTCCAAGTTTCCATCTTTACCCTATTTATACTCTTTACACAATCTCTTCTTCATTTACCAGCTACATTCTAAGAACCTCTAAGTCTTGGTTCTGATCACTAGACCTAAGAGAGGTGTATTTGTTAGATATCTCAGCACAAATCTTTCCTGAACTTAATCATCAAGCCATTTCTTCTTTGCTTTATTTTCTAAGTCAGTGGCCACCAAGCATTAACCCAGATGTCCTAGCTAAAAATTTCATACATTTTGATTCTTCTCTTTCTTTCATCTACTCTATCTAATCAATCACCAAGTTCTCTCAATATTACGTATTAAATCACCCCCTACTCTCCACTCCATTCACTTTTCACTCCTCCTGGTACCCCAGTGTCTCTACTAACTTCATCTGCTCCCTGTATTTTTGCTGTAGGTTTCTAACTGGTCTCCTGATTCCAGTCTTGTGGTTCTCCATGAGATTTTTCTTTTTAAAAGTTAGTTAGAAACTGTTTCTTTTTTTCTCCCTTTATTAGTAAATGATGATGGGGTACAGAGTAACAGAGCAATAGGTTTTTCCACTATGGGTCCCTTATATCACTTCTAACAATACTTTTATCAACCCACAAAGTTTATGGAGCATTGTGGCTAGTTTGTAGTTAAACTCTGACACTTATTTAGGTTATCTTCCTCTATTTTTCCAACATACGCATAAAGTTGTGCTTTTTACATTGAGGTTGACCTCTCCTTCTTAATCCCTCCACATCAATACTCCCCCCATCTCATCTTCTCCAATCTTCACCTCCCTCAGCTAAATCCCTCCCTCCCTCCCTCCTTTTTTTTTTTTTTTTTTTTTTTTTTGCGGTACTGGGGTTTGAACCCAGGGCCTGAAGCTTGCATGCTGCAAGTGCTGGACCACTGAACTGTACCCTCAGCCCATTTTTTTTTTTTTTTACTTTTTTGAGACAAGTTCTCACCAAATTACACAGACTGCCTCTGGTCTCGAACTTGCGATCCTCCTGCCTCTGCCTCCCAAGCTGCTGGAATTACAGGCATGCACCACTGCACCTGGCCTCTCCTTCCTTTTTTCCACACCTTAAATTGTCCCTTCTATGCTAAGTTTAAATTGTGCATTTTTTATATTTCAATTTATGTATAGGATTTTTTCCTTCCTTTAAGTATGATTCCGCACCCACATATGAGTGAGAACATATGTTATTTCTCTTTTTGGACTTGTGTTCATTCCCTTAAGATGATGTTCTCCAATTCCATCCATTTTGCTGCAAATGACATTATTTTAGTTTTTTGAGATTGCTGAGTAGTATTCCATTGTGTATATGTAACATGTTTTTTTCTGTTCTTCTGTTGATGGGCACTTTGGTTGATTCCATATCCTTGCTATTGTGAAGAGTGCTGCATTAAATATGGAGATGCTGGTGTCTCTGTGGTGTGATGACCTGTCTCCCTTTGGGTATATTCCCAGTAGTGGTATAACTGGGTCATATGGCAGCTCTATTTTTAGTTTTCTGAGGTATCTCCATATTGATTTCCAAAGTGGTTGAACCAATTTACACTCCCCTCAACAATGTAAGAGGGTTCCATGTTCTCCAAAACCTCACCAGCATTTGTTATTATTTGTTTTATTGACCTTGGCCATTCTTACTGGAGTAAGGTGGAATCTCAGACTTGTTTTGATTTGCATTTCTCTAATAGCTAGAGACATTGAGAATTTTTTCATGTGTTTCATGGCCTTATGAACTTCTTTGAGAACTGTCTATTCAGTTCCTTTGCCCACTTGTGTATTGGGTTATTTATTGTCTTAGGAGTTGCTTTCTTGAGTTCTTTGTAAATTCTGGAAATTAGTCCTCTGTCAGATGTGTAAGATATGAAGATTTCAAAATATTAAAGAAAGAAATTGCAGATGACACTAGAAGGTGGAAGAACCTCCCCTGCTCATAGATTGGGAGAATCAATATTGTAAAAATGACTATACTACTAAAAGCAATCTATAGATTCAATGCAATCCCCATTAAAATTCCTATGACAGACTATACAGAAATAGAAAAAATAATCCAAAAATTCATGTGGAAACACAAAAGATCATATATAGCCAAATCCCACTTAAGCTGCAAAACTAGTGCAGGTGAGATCATAATCCCTGACTTTAAACTATATTACAGGGCTGTAGTAGAAAAAACAGCTTGGAACTGGCACAAAAACAGGCCTAAAGACCAGTGGAATAGAATTGAGGACCCAGAGATACACCAATGCATCTATAGCCACCTAATCTTTGGCAAAGGGCAAACTGGAGAAAGGATAGCCTTTTCAACAAATGGTGCTGGAAAACTTGGATTTCCACCTGCAGAAAAATGAAAACAGACCCACACCTCTCAATATGCATGAGAATTAACTCAAAATGTTTAAAAGACCTCAACATAAAACCAGAACCTTAAAATTACTAGAAGAAAAGATAGGCAATATGCTCCAACATATAGGCATAGGAAAGCATTTCCTTAATAACACTCCAATTACTCAGGAAATTGCAACAAGAATAGATAAATGGGATTACATGAAATTAAAAATCTTCTGTACAGCAAAGGAAACAATCAACAGAGTTAAGGAAGACCCCACTCAATGAGAAACTGTTTCAAATATACAGAAAATTATAGGGAATTATAGGAAAGTCACCCATTTATCTACTACCTAGATTTAACAAATAATATTTTGCCATATTTAGATTAGCTAGCTGAAAAAGAAGATGCTACGGATATAAAGAGAAGTACACTCTGTCTTTTTAGTTCCTATCTTCCCACCCCAGAGGTAATTACCAATGGATGATGGTATATATCCTTTCTTTCTTTGTTTTAAACATTTATATGTAAATCTGTATCCATGAAAGGCTCATTGTTTTGAATATTTAAAATTTATATAAATTTTATTGTAATACATATATGATTCTGAAAAATTTTAATGAATATTATATCTTTGAGATTTACCCATGTTGATACACATAGATCATAATTCATTCATTTGAACTGCTACATTTAGCTGCAACATACTCCATACTTTATCCATTTCTCTATCCTTAGTTAAACCTTGGTTTCTCACTATTATATAAGAACTCCTGCAATGAACTTCTTATTCATGAGCCCTTGTACATTTGTGTGTTTTTCTACCCTCTGACTTTTAAGTCTAAAATGAGAATACTTGAGTGTTATCATTGTGAGCATCTGTCTTAGTCTGTTCAGGCTGCTATAACAAAATACCATAGACTAGGTGTCTTACAGACAATAGATATTTATTTCTCACAGTTCAGGAATCCAAGATCAAGGTGCTGTCAGATTCAGAGTCCAGTGAGGGCCTACTTTCTCACAGTCAGTCCTTTTATTCTAACCTCACATGGCAGAAGAGAAAATGATCTCTCCTTGGCCCCTTGTAAGAGGATTGAACCCATCTATGAGAGATCCACCTCCATGGCCTTATTACCCCACCTCAAAAGGCTCACCTTCTCCCACCATCACCTTGGTTGAGAATTTCAACATGCTTATTTTTGAGAGGACATACTCATTCAGACCATCAGCATCTTTACACCAAGCTCTGCCAATTTTCTTTCACAGTACTGAGGTTGTATAAATTTATACTTTCACCAAGGGTTTAATGGAATTTCCATTTTCTTACATCTTCACTTCAACTCATAAATACTTAAAATATAAAGAGTGAAAAGTGGTACATCATTATTTTAATTTGTGTTTCCCTGACTGCTAGTGATTTTGAAAAATTTTCACATTTTTCATGGATGTTTTGTGAAAATTACTTGTTCCTATTATTTATGCAGGGCTAGGGATTGGCTCAGTTGGTAGAGAGCTGGTCTGCACTTGCTGAGGCCCTAGGTTCGATCCCCAGCACTCCCAAAATGGGAGAAGGATGTGACAATCCACTCCTGAAACAATGCTGAAACAATCAGCCATTGAAAGCCCTATGAGAAGTACTGACAGTGCTGGGCATGGCACAGTGTTAGATAGTGTTTTGTTCTGTTGTAAATAGGGTCTCTATGAGTCTGATTCAAATTGATAACACCTAACAACAACAAATTCTTTGTGCATTTTATATTGTTTGCCTCTGTTTTAAAATTAATTTTAGGAGTTATTTATACTTTCTGAAAATCAGTCTTTTTTGGCTATGTACTTCACTTTTACTTCATTTAAAGTATAATATCTTCTTTCAGTGTTTTAAATTTTACCATAGAAAAATGTGTCTATCTTTCCTATTTGATTTGTACTCTTTAGTCTTGTTTAAAGATTTCACTCTCTGGATATCATAAATATGTCTTGTTATATTTTCTTTTGAAAGTTTTATAGTTCTTCTTTTTTTGCATTTAGAATCTTTAATTCATCTGAAATTCATGTGTATAAAATAGTGTAGATGTGAGACATAATTTTACTTTAGGTTTTGTATAGATAGAGAATTGTACAACACCATTCATTGATTAAACACTTTATCCACTGATCTGTAAT